>OMLB01062975.1:0-31179 GCA_900302555.1 Myripristis jacobus | reverse complement strand
AACTCGCCTCATCATGGACAGTCTCCTTCTCTCTTCTCTCTCTCTCTCTCTCTCTCTCTCTCTCTCTCTCTCCCTCTCTCTCTTTTGCACTCTATTTCTGTCCATTTCTAGGGAAATGGCAAGGTTTTTAGTACTGATGTGGGGCTACTGCCGACTCACACTGCAGATGAATTGAATGCAATTCGGGATTTAGTGTCTGACTGGAAGGTCAAGCTGAAACAGTGGAAATGATGTCATTAGGATTTTAGGGGGCCATCATTTTAGCCATACAGATCTCAGGCAGGCTGGTTCACTGAGAGCATGTTGGTCATGCGCCTGCACAGGGCTGTAATTGCATTGTTGCATCAGCAAGGGTTTTATACGGACTTGGATATCAACTGGATTTATGCTGTAGTTACTGTAGTTAGAGAGTTTCTTAGTAGATGCTCAGAGATGAGTGTGATTGAGATTTCACACCCCCAACCCCACACGTTCACACTCGAGCACACACACACACCCCTCCCCCACTCTCCTGATTTGTCTTGGAGGGAAAGTTGAAATGTTTCACTGCAGTTATTTTTGACTACATTATGTAATGAATCTCTTTTTCAGTCTCCTCGTGAGGTGGTAAGGTGCCGGGACACTGAAAGGCGAGCCAAACAAATTAGGTGCTGGCTTCTTCTTCTTCTTTTTTCTTTTCTTTTCCTTTTCTAATGGGCTTTAGGGATTAGAATAGGCCTCAAAAATTCTGTTGTTATTTGCCTTTGATTTGTGAGCATTTTTGAGGTTACTGGGTCAAAAAATTCATCAGCTATGGGTGAAATGAATGGAGTTCTCTAAGTAGACATTATCCAAATGAAACAGCAGGGTAAACACAGTTATTACTATAATGATGTGAATTTAGGTTCCATTCTATTTAGGTGTACCAGAGCCTTTCCAGTGAGTTAGCATGAGCAATAGCAGGGCCCTGCCTCTGTTAGAGCTGAATGGAACAGAACCTTCAAAAAAGGTCTGCTTCTTCAAAATATATTGATTGTATATTGTTTGCATATTTTAAAAAAATCATTTTTTAAGCAGGAGTTGTAGTGAACTGTACTGTCACCCTTAAACAGGACAACAGATCAGATAACAACTCAGACATGACAGCTAGCTAACCAAGGATTTTTTTTACAGCAGCAAGCAAGACTTGTTGTGGGTTTAAATGTATCAGGCAAAGAACAGTGTTAAACATGTAGTATTAAACATGTGTCGCACTCTCTGCTTTTTGTTTATGTTTCAAAATCTTTGGGTTGGAAAGTGGCACCAGAATAGAGTGGATCCAGTTCCATTTAACAGAGGAAGTTTGATGATGATGACATAAAAACCTCCTGTGCTTCTTGATAATGTGTTGGATCTGAAATTCCATATTGGAGCAAAAGTTAGTATAGTCGTGTTACACCTGACTTCTGAAGTCTTGATGTAAAATCCTCCGGCACTGCACTCCTTAGGGCTGGGCTATGCTGTATATAGATATTAGGTCAGTAATGTGATACGAGACTTGATACCATGAGGCGTTTTCAGTATTGCAATATGGTGTTATGGTATATGTGTTGATTGTTTATCAGAAATCTTTTGTGTGTAAATATTTTATGAAAGCACCAGGAGTGTTCGCTACAATAAATATTGTCACAATATTGAGATATTTGGTCAAAAATTAGCCTTACTCATTTACATACATGCACAGCACAGATTTGTTAATGTTCTTCTTTATATGCCCTCTGTCTCTCTCCCCGTCCACCCCAACTGTGTCATCCACTTCTTTAATCTCCACCTGTTTTTATTTCACTGTTCTTTTCTTTTGGTTTGATTTCACACCTTCTCTTCTATGTCTCATAGTCGGACAGACATTCCCCCCGGTGCACTAGATGGGTTTTCTGTGTCTACAGCCCTCCCTGTTTACCTTTGTTTTCGATTTGGATGAGAGAGGAGTTTAGGACTGGAGGTGTTGGGGAGAAATATGGAGCAAGATGAGGAGAGGGAGAAAAGGGGAAGGAGAGGAAGAAGGTGCCCTCTCCCTGCTGTCCTCTGGGCTTTGGCTAGATTGCTTTCACATTGGCTTGGGAGTCTGGGTTGAGAGGAAGAGGGAAGAAGGGCACTGCCGGGGGTCAGCCGGCAGAGGAGACTCTCAGGTGTTAATTTGCACCTTGATTCACACCCACAGCATTCCATCAGAAAGCCAGAAAGCTGCAGAGCTGGCGAGACGATAGCCCCGTCACCTTCGATCAGACCTGGCGATACGATAACCCATCCCTTACCATAAGACTTTGCTGCAGGCGTATGAATCTCTCTCTCTCTCTCTCTCTCTCTCTCTCACTCTCTCTCTGTCTCTCTCTCTCACTCTCTCTCTGTCTCTCTCTCTCTTTCTCTCTCTCTATCTCTTTCTCTCATTCCAGCTCAGCCAATATACCTCTCCCCTGTCACAGGCTGCTGAACCCTCTTAGAGGAGCCCCATGTCCAAAAATGTGCCAAATGTAATAAAACTGTGATAGCGCTTGGCTCTCCATCCAGACCTGGCACCAGTCAGAGCACCGAGGAGGAAATTATGTTTCCGAGTTAAATTGGTTTCCTGGCATGTGATAAGTTAGGGTGAATTTTTAATCCATGACCTCATGAAAATATGTCAATCTCGCAGCAGCTATCGTTTCTTCAATCCTGTCGCCTCCCCCCTCCTCTTCTCTTCCTGCCTGGTTCTTGCCCTCTGTCTTTCTTCTTGCTAGTCTTTTCTTAAAAAAGGTAAGAGATAGCAGGTGTGGGACACCTTTGCTCCTCAACCAATTACATCCACAGTGTATAATCCAACCCAACCTCACCTTCTCTCCCACTCCCTCCCTGCTGCTCGCCTTCCCTCCCTCACCTCCACCCGCGCAGTTCTTTTTCTTTTTTTTTCATCTATTCCCTTCATCCTTCCAGCCTGTCAGGCTCTGCGGCTCACCAATTATAGCAGCAATAGGTAGCTAGCTAAAGCCGGCCCCACAGGCGGTCTCCATGCATGCAGGAGCCATGTAGCTCGGTGCTGCGTGACACTGGGTCCTCGCCCATACCTTGCCCACCACCTGAGGGATTCTGATAGCCAGACTCCGCCGAGGCTTAGTGTTGCTGGCTCTACATGGCTAACCACTCGCTGCAGCTCATACCGGCTGGCCTGCCTGACACTCCTGTTTGAATTAAACATGTTGAAAGGCTTGTGTACAGGGCTGCGAGCCGAGGTAGTACTGGGGAGACTTGCAGGGATTCAGTTCAAAAGTTTCAAAAGAGTATAATGTTCTAGCTTGTAAGTAAATTTGGGTGTGAAATGGATTAATGCGAGCTTTTAAGAAGAAAGTGTTTGGAATGGGGTTTTTTGTGTGGTACCATAGCAATTCCCTTGGATACGGGAGGCTACAGTTGTTCTTAGGGGTAGTGTTTAATGCCATAAATGTATGATACAAAATGGGCTAGGACAGTCTGTGTGTATGCCTGCAGGATTTCGGTTTCCTGTTATCTGATGAATAGAAAATCCAGCCACTTTAGCAAGGGTGATACATTTTGTAATCTGTGTTCTAATGTCAAATGGATGAAGATATTTATCTTGCAAATATTAGTGAGACAGCGAGAAATTTTTGAGCAGTACACTATGATAATATGAAAATAGAAGCAGGGAAATAATTGAAATTGTGAGGACTGGCATGTGGAAAGATAAGAGTTTCTAGAAAAAAAAAAACAAAAAAAAAAAAACCCAACAAAAACCCACTTGGAATCATGGGGTTTTGATACAGTGAGTGAGCAGCCTTTCTCAAAGTGTGCTTCTCCTCTGCATCCATTTTGTAGTTGAGTCTGGCGAGCCTCGGCTCCTAGCAACATCTGTGTACCACTGTCGTCCTCTCTGAACGTGTTCCTCCACTCGGCTGCTAGTTGCAGAGGCTAACAAATGGAGAAGGGAGGGATGGCTGAGTTTTATCTGTGCATCAGACTCCTGTATACAAACACCTCCTCTGCCAGATGTCAAAGAGGGAGAGGGTGCTGCTGGGAAGGCATTGCGGGGGCCTGCCATTTAACAGAGATTAAAGCTGACTTGCACAGCCGAAGGCGAGGTGGATGCCTGAGGAATTTGCACTGAACCCACCTATTCATCATCAGACATGAGACAGTGACATGCATGGAGGCCCAGGCAACATGTTAAGAGCCACGACTCTCACGGAGACACACAGGCATCCTCCTCCTGCCTCCCTCTGCTCTCAGCCAATGAGCTGCTGTCAGCTCACGAGCCAATCAGGACAGCGGGACTTTGCTGGATTGTTGAGGAGCTGAAGAGAGGGACTGTGTCAAAGGCATAACCTATGAGGCAAGGCTGCATTAAAATTCATACTGAGCTGTAGCACTAGCCTGCATACTGATAAGGGCATGAGTATTGTCCTGCCAGCACTGGTGTGAAGAACGGAGCGTCGTTGCGTAGTTATCAGCCTTTTCGCGTTCACCACATAAATGTGACAGTACAATGCATCATGGTTCCGAACGGCAGGCACACGAGAGGAGAACAGAGAGAGTTTAGAGAGGAGGGGAGCAGGAGAAAGAGAGGGAAGACACGGAGTGAGAGATAGCGTTATGCAAGGTTGTTGTGTCTCCAACGTGGTGCTGGAGCCATGATAGGAGCTGGAGGGAGGAGAAAGAGAGAGAGTGAAAAAATATCTATTTATGACGGTATGTGTGGGCACATGTAGGCATGTAACCATATGCTGTTGCTATTTTTACAACTGCACATTATGTTTGTGCTTTTGAGAATGTGTAAATCACTTGCAAATGCCCTAAAAAAACACTCAATCCTTGTCTTGACACCTAGTTAAGAATAGCTTACTGCTGATGTAGAACATCATCTCTGTTGCCATCAATCACAGGTCAAATAGGATTTGCAAATAATTATACATGTAGGATATTTAAAGGTCCAATCCATGAATCGTGCAACACCCCAGTGTTTACAAAACAGCGATCATGTGCTAGAGGTTTATTGGAGGTACCCAACAACGGCGCAAAGAAAATTGGGGATGCAGCCTTTGTTAAGTACGCCCCAAAGCTAGGGAGCACACTACTTAGATATCAGGGAAGCCAGTTTGCTAAACATTTTTAAAAGAAAGCGAAAAATGTATCTCTTTACTTTAGCATTCAACTTGCTATCTGTTTTTACACTTTCATGCTTATGCACCTGTGCACTTCTTTTAAAATGTTGTATTTTTATCTTTATTTTTTATCAAGTGGGTTTTAATTAATTAATTAAAAAAAAAATTCTGTGAAACCCCACAGCACCACAATAGGCTGGGGCAGCATTTTAGGGCTGTGCCCAAATCAGATAAGACCCACAATGAGGTTATACCTGTGGGAAGACAGAAGAAGGAGGCTCTTTTTTGTGAATCAATGCTGAATCTGTGTCCGTCAAAAGCTGTATTTAATGAGGTGCTTGATGCCAGCTGAGGGAAACCTAAGGACCTCGGCTGAAATGAAAACACATTCATAGGTTTGATGTGTGCACTTATTTCCACATGGTCATAGCAGAACTTCAACACATACTCCTATGCTGGACCTGTGTAATACTTGAGACTCTAGTCAATTCAAGGGCTTTCTCTCTCGTCATCTTTCTTTGAGCTTCACTTGTATATGTGTGGCTACATAGTGATACATTGGCAATCTTGTTTTGACAGGAATTAAGATTAAATTGACCTTAATCCCTCACCTTACGCTAGCCAGTACTCCTCTACAGCATCTGCAAACAAAGAGAGAGAGAGAGAGAGAGAGAGAGAAATACCCTTACCTTGAATGCCATTCAGAGATGAGTGTGTCGGGTTAGGGTTAAAGGAAAACTCATCACCTGCATGGATGTGGCTATTTGAATTCCTGACTGTTCCACCAGACACAGTGTTTTTCCTTGGACACAGTTCAGTCCCTGTTTTACTCTGGTACGAGGCTGATTCACAGCACTGAAATAGCCAAGAGACTTCTAGAGCTCTATATTTACATTTATATTGACTTTTGTGCCAGGGAAGTTTGACATGTGTAATTTTTTTTTTCTTGAACCTGACTGTATTGTTTACCCTATTTAATATGTGTCCGTTTTCTAATAAAATGGCTGAAATCCAGGAGTGTCTCCACCCAGACCAAGACAAAACATGTCACGCTAACTAGCTGGCAAGGGAGATACATATTGCTCCAAAGTTAGGCGAGGGAAAAACTGGCATGGCAATTTTCAAAGGGGTCCCTTGACATATTACTTCAAGATCTCTGAATGAAAATGGGTTCTCTGGGCAGACACGGCTCTCCCCTTTGCAGACATGCTCACTTTATGCTAATCCCATGCAGTTCCTAAATGTGTTTTTTTGGCCTGTTGTAAAACGGTGTGTGTGTGTGTGCAGACTGGGGCCTAAACAATCTTGGAGTTGCATCAATTGGCTTTGACTGGAAAGCTGAGAGTCTTTTTGATTCAATGAGCCACATTTGATTCAATATGTGATGATGTTAGACCCCACAGCAGCCATTTCATTATGTCACATGATTTTTTTTTAACTTGACGTCACTGTTTGAAATGGCCTATAGTGACTGCTAGGATAATCACAGCCTCATCAAACTTTACAGCCACAAACTAGAGAGTGACACATTTCCAGAACAGAATGCTCACCATCCAATCACTGAAAAATACAACTCTTACAGAAAACTCCAAATGTCAAAAGGTGTTGACACCAAATTAATGCAAAAATTTTTCTAAGGTGTTCCTCAAAGTCTTGGTGTCATAAAGTGGTATTTTGGAGGGGCCATTTTTAATCAATTTTCAATCAATTAATCAATATATGAGTAATCAAAAATGGTAAAAGTTTGCATGAAATCTGTTTAACAATGGTATCAACTCAAAAATTGCTGCAACAACTTATGAGTTATTCATAGGCGCGGGAATGGCTATCATATACTTCCATTATAATGTTCTAACCCTTACACATCCTAAATAAATAAGACTAAACAACAGACTAAAAAATAATGTTTATGACAGATTTATGACTAGAAAAAGTTGACAGTGCTGCGCTGCATCTCAAACTTTACTTCATGGCCCCAGCTTTCAGATGATGTTTACCACTTCTATGTGGCATCTTCTGTTGACCTTTATCCCCCCTGAACATCACCCCGAAAATGGGTGTAAAAATGGGGGTGGAGCGGAAGAGTACAGTAGTACGTATTGTAGCTCTAGTTCTATGATTACAGGCAGAGCCATTAATGGGCTTCTATGACTTAGTTCAGACTGCAGGCACATCTAGTTTCTTTCTCAAATTCAGTCTATAAGACTGACTGTCCACACTGTCATTTGCAAGTGAGCAGGTTGGGTTTTTGCGTTTGGGCACTATCAAGATATCTGCATTAGCTGCTGTGGTAACAACATAGGCATGTATATATATAAGGTGACTGATGGCACAATTTTCAGATGCGGAAGCAAAAAAAAGCTACAGAAAGAGATGCACACACATCATCTTTGCCCTCATGCCATCTGTTTATCAGGTTTGACATTTGCAACTTTTGAAAACGATTTTGAGTGGCGATGGGTCAGCCTGAGAAACTGATTTGAACTGCATTTCAAACCACATGTAATATGGCTGAAATCTGATTTGTTTCCATGTGTGTATGTTTTTGTTTGTTTGTTTGTTTGTTTTTCCGTTCAGACTCAGTTAAACCAATCTGACCCCAAAATCAGACTGGCAGAACAAGGCCTGTTAGTGGCAGGATAGCTTACGGAAGGGTTTCACAATAGTTATGTATAGTAATTCTAGTTCTGTGATCACAGGCAGAGCCCTCATAGAGCCCATTAGAGGGTGAAGCCTGTGTGGAACAGAAGTGACTGCAGTTGTTCATCTGCTGCAGCACAAGACTGCTAGTGGGTTTTGAGCTACAGATCTGCACAGCCGCAAACACACACACACACACACACACATGCACACATGCACACAAATCTACACACACACAGCAAATCAACAAGTGGTCTTTGAGCCTCTGTTGACTCAGCTCCTCAAGAGTCAACATCTAGCGCTGTGGCTTTTACCCTTGAAGCAGGTCCTCAGAGAGGAAGAGGGGACGATGGCAGTGTGATACAGTAGGGTAAGAGAGAGAGAGAGAGAGAGGACAACAGAGTGCAGTGATAAAGAGAGAGAGACAGCAATAACCCTGGCTGTCGCCACCTCACCACCACATAAGGAGAATCAATAAAACAAAGTCAAATAGTTCTCACCAAGCAATCCTCTGTGGCTCTGTTCAAAGATCTGTCAGAGAGAAAAAAAAATCCTGTGAATTGTCTGAGTGACGTTTTATAGACCAAGGTACCAGCCCCCAATCATTTGCAGTAAAAGTTATATTTGCACTCAGTGCAGCACATAGTGGAGGAGCTAATACAGTCAGTTGAAAGCAGGATTTGAGAATGTATGTGGACTGCAATGGGAAATATACACTAGTGGGGCAGAGGCTGCTCCTTTGCTCATGGATTTCCATTTGATCCATGGACTTTTGTACTGAGATTGGATAATCTCAATATTTTCTGTTTTCTATTTTCAACATTTTTGATACATGGCTATCATTAGAATATGTGATGAACACATAAAAGTTGATAAAATCCTGTAGCAACTGTTATGAGTTCACCATACTCAGTTAGTACCCCAATGGCCCATATGTTTCTGCTCTTGGCAAGATTTGAATGTAAAAACACATTCAAATCTTGCTCATATTGCTCCACACAGTGGAGCAATAAGAAAAGTGTCCTGCTCCCTCTAATTGGAGGAACCGCCCTCTATAAAAGTATATTCTGATGTGAGGCATGGTCAGTGGTCAGAAATCTTTGGAATTTCAAACTGAAACACAAAAATGTCTCAACAAATGTCTAAACATTAATAAATGCATGCTCCTTCCAGTGAGAGCTGGACTCACCAGTATTTTGCCTTTTGCTGCTGGGCTGATAAATGCTCATTAATCCTACTATGTGCAGTTCCCCCAGGTCACATTGCATGGTTTTTGGCAACTGAAGTCATACATTTTCAAAATACTCACTCCTCGGTGCCGTTTGGGATTGCCAACATGCAAAAGTGTATAGTGCAGCTTTGATTCTGCTAAGACCCTGTAATACCGTAACAGGATAACTGTACTACTAGTACCCCGCTGTATTACTTGAGCAAGATACTGGCAGTGGGCCATTATCTTCCTCTTGGCTCCTCCACTGAATTAGAATTATCCTGCAGCTCCCCTCGTCCAGCACCCCACAGAGTTGATAACCAGATGTGTGCCAGGCAGAGGTGACATTGAATGGCAGCAGGAGTGTATGTTTAATGATATTCGTATGCCTGTGTGTGTGTGCGCACGCTTGTGCCTGTGTGTATATGTGTGTATGTGTGTGTCTGCTTTTGTCAAGGGCCCCCTGCCAGCACTATACGACATCCTCCAGAGTGGTTTTGTGCACCAGACACCGTGTCTGTCATTAATAAGGCATGATATAAAAGTCACTTGCCTGACCTGTCAGCTACTAACTGCCAGGTGACATCATCATAATGGTTCTCTCTTGAATTTCATATTTCCTTCCTGAATCAAAGAAAACTGTGAATATGTCACCCACCAATGTATTTCACTTTTCAAATGCCTTTTCCTGATGCTCCACAGATTTTCACTCTTCAGATCTATTTTCCGTCACAGGTCAGTTTAGTTGCAGTTGCAGTTCAGTTCCGAGTACAATTCCTCTTCTTCCATTGCACAAACAAAGCAGTTTCACAGGTCTGTTTGAACATTACACAAGTGGCAAAGCTGTTATGTAACATGGTGAAGGTATGTAAATCCTGAAATATGCTGTGCCTTTCTTGTAAGGCATGACATATTGACAATTCCCTATGCTAGAAGGGTTGTATTTCATATATACTTGTTGAGCATGAGTTTGTGAACATGTTCCAGTGTATGAGGCAACTGCGCCTGTACCAGAGGAAAACAAGGGCATAGCCTAGATTGTATGTTGTCATGCTGTTTGGGGGATTTTGAAGAAGATCACATGCTCAGTGAGCAGTAAAGCTTTGGATTTTGACCGCAGATAGCGAGAGGCTTTGATAGTGAGAGCCATTGTTGGACGGATCCCATCAGATTGAGGGAGGATAAGCTGCTTGGGGGATGCGGTCAGAGTAACACTCTTTTGGGCACTGTCATTTTTCTAAAAAGGGGTACTCATCATTCCTTTGATGATGGAGTTTTAATTACTAGGCTTTCAGGAGAAATGGGCCATGGAGAGATAAGTGATAGGATAGAGAAGTCGTCCGTGGGGCATTAGCCCCTCAGATATACAACGCAGTGCATGTGTGCTTGAGATCACTTGTCCCTTTGATCCTTTAAGAAGTGCTCTGTGTGTGTGTTTGTGGGAGATAGTGTGCATGCACATGCATCTGCTGTGGATGTGTGCTTTGATCCCTGAAAAACAGTGTGTGTGTGTGTGTGTATGTGTGTGTCTGTGTCTGTGTGTGTGTCTGTGTGTGTGTGTGTGTGTGGTGGGGGGTGTTCATATTAAATTCATATGTCAATACGTAGGTTTCCCTCTTTGCTTGTACATCTGTGTTCATAGATGTTTATCTCAACTCTGCTGTGTAAAAACAAGAGTGGCATTAGCCTCCAGTGATGCGTGCAGCACTCTTGCATCGTAGTGGCATTTTATGGATCATCCCCTGCTTGATCTAAAAAAGGAAAGAAAGAAAAAACAACAACAACAAAATACATATTCTGAAAACCTTCTATGTGGAGTCCTGGCTTCCCTTTTAACCAGGGTGTATGTTTTAACCTGGCAGGTCAAAGTGAGCTGAACCTTAAGTGCAGCAAAAGCTTTTATATTTTCAGACAGAGACATAAGTGTCTCCGCCTCCCCCACAACCCCTCCAGTTCCCATTTCAGGTCTGGCTGCTTCGTCTTTGTCTGTCTGTCTGTCTGTCGGCGCCCGTATCTCTCTCCCCATCACTATTCACTCTTTCCTCATCTATCTGTGCCTTTTTCTATCCTCTCATCTGCACGCTCATTCTCTTGTCTTCTGTTTCTTTGCATCAATCTCTCCTCTCTTTCTGCTTTCATTTTGAAACCTGACTGTACACACACCTTGCCTTTCTCAGTGTCCCTATCTGACTGCCCTGATCTGTCTGTCTGTGTAGTATGTGCAGAGGGGCAGGCAGTTAGCGATGCCCTACTGTCATGGCACATGGCTGCAGTACCCTGGCTATAAATAACTTGGTCTCGCGGTGCTCAGTCCAAGACCAGACCAAGGGCCAGAGGGAGAGCAATCTGCCGTCTCCCTGAGGAAATGCTGGAGGGGGAAGGCACAAACAAGGGAGCTTACAGCCATTGCCACCATGACCACATTTCCTTTGCTGCACAGAAATGACTCTCACTTTTTACTTTTCTACTCCAGAACCTAGTGTCTGGTCAGGAGGGACATCACGTGCAAGATCTGCTCAGAGGGGTTGTGGCTGAGATGGAAGAGATGGAAAAAAAAATAATTTAAGAAATGTTGTTTGATGGGAAACTGTAAATTAAGTGGCATATTCACATAGGTTTCAACACGTATTGTGCAAAACAGACTGACCTGTATCTCATGTATGAAATCCATTTTGAAACCCACAATGGAAATCAATCAGGATGTTATGGCATGATAGCATGGAATTAGAAACAATACCAAATCAATGGATCTTATTTTGAAGAGTCTTACATGAACTGCCCCACAGACATTGATAATGTTTATTTTAGAAGATTTGCCTTTGCGCCTGAAACCATGAATTTGTAGACAGATGTTTTTAGATGGAGGTTTGAGGCCTACGGCAGGCTGTCACCTAAATAACATCATGCTTTTTTAACCACTCTGTGCTGTGAGGGCAAAAATCTGTTGGAGCGTGAATGCTGTTATGTATTCTTCTTTTATTGTTGTTGAAACTTGTGATCTATCACACAATTATTTGTCAGCACAGCAAAAGGGTAAATGGCATGTTGCTTGATTTCCAAAGTCAAACCGTATAGCTCTACACATACTGCAAATGCACACATCATTAGCTGTAGTTCTGTATGCCTGCATTTATGACTTTGGGTGCTTTATGGTGGCTGCAAACTTACAGCGGCTGTCTTTTTTTGATTAAACTAAAAAAATAAAAGTTCACCATTGATTAAAAGGTGGCGGTCTGTTGTTGGGAGTTGCTAGCAACCCACACGAGGGATTTTTAGCATGAAGATCCTCTTGTCCAGCTTGTGCATCATGCTCTGCTTTCATAATATACTTTATCTCTTTATCTCAAATCTGACCCTGGGGTGTGTCTCTTTCTTCCAGGTGACAATAACCCTAAAGAGAGCAGTCCTTTCATCAACAGTAGCGATGCTGCCGCAGAGAAGAGCCAGCAGTATGATGGCAAGAACATGGCCTTGTTTGAGGTATGCTATAGAACACACACATAGTTGTTCACGCACACACTTGCGAATCCTAAGAAAGGACTATGACATACAAGTACACACACTCTCCCAATTCTCTGATTGAATAGGGGATGACACTGATTAATGAGGGTAATTACTGTGTGAAGGGCGAGTGGGAACCTCGGGTTAATGCACGCAAATCTCAAACTACTACAGAAAAAGATTTCAACAAGGCCATTTGCCATCGCTCCCAGCAACTGTATTTACATTATGGCCTCAAAGGGCCCTCCAGCTGAAAGAACAACAAAAGTTTGAACATACTCCCCTCTTGCAGTTTGGGAGGTTATGCAACCTGAAAAAGTAAAATATCTTGTGTGATCCAAGGAAGAACTCACCAAATACACTATTATTGTTATCAAGTTCATCATGCTGGCTCGGTGGATAAAAATGCATATACCTTTCTCAAGATGTAGGCTTGGGTCACTGCATTTAGAGTATCCTGTCTCTTTCCCCTCCCTGTTTTTCACTGCACAAATGCCTTTAAAATGCCTTCGGAAACATCTTGAAAACACTAACTCCAGTTTCGCATCCTGTCTGTCTTTGTGTCTGTGCAGGAGGAGATGGACACCAGCCCCATGGTGTCATCTCTGCTCAGCAGCCTGGCAAACTACTCCAACCTGCCCCAGGGCAGCAAGGAGCACGAGGAGGCCGAGAACAACGAGGCGGAGTCATCACGCAAGAAACCAGTCAAGGTATTAATCAAATAAATATGTGAGTGAAATAACTAGAACTTAGTAAATGGTGAAATTCTTTTCTGTAAGTTGTATTATATCTATATTCAAGTTTGCATATTACAGTGGATTGAACACCAGAGCAGATGGAAAACTGATGCATATGCACATGATAACACTGCACTCAGTCCTCATAAGGCCTTAAATACCATCATTAACACAGCATTTGCACATTACAAGTGCATTATAATGATTTTAATGAGAACACAGCATAATCTGCCGCACTGAGCACAAAAGCAGTGAACACAACTTTAGGTTCTGCTAATCGGTTCCTGTAACAAACTTGGTCCCGCATGATTGCTGTAGAGGCCAGTGACATGTGCTTGCGTTTAGGCATGCAGAACATCAGCTGGTAGCGATGGTGCTTAAAACTCTGGTAAACAGAGGTAAAGGTAGCTGGTACTGTCCAGTGCTTTCTAGCACTAAAAGCTTCAGTGCAGTGCAGGTACACAGCATCAGATAATAAGTCATGACCATTCATTCTATTGGTGTTTTCTGCACAACACAAATTGATAATAAAGTACTGCACATCTAATGAACAGATGGATCACAGTTGAAGCTCTGGGAAGGTTTACTGTGAAAACATTACGCTTCCTTTAAACAGTTGAATCTACTTTAGGTTGGGAATGTGTATGATATATCTACTGATATATTCTGAGTTTTGTTAGAAGTGACCAGGATATACTGTAGTACAGTATCTGTATTTCTTGTAATCAATATAATAACCAACCCTACAGCACACACACTGCAATCAGCTATGTATACTTGTCTTCATTCTACTGCTGTACCAATTTGGTGCCTAAGAGATGACCGCAGTGGTCACAATGCAAATGATGATCTCATCATAACTTAAAATTTTAGCTCTCCACTCACAAAAAACAGGTTAGTTTGGGCTATGGGATGTTATTCTCATAGAAGCCTCTCCTGCCTCAATATGATGCAGCGTGCATAGATAATTCATCTTGCTGCTTTAATATTGTATATAGTGTACCATGAACAGGTGGTTTCCCCTGGGAAACATTGCTGTATTGGTTGCCAAAAAATATCTGTTTTTATGTTGTACCAGATATATTATGTTGTATGTAAATTGCTATATTTTTGTTCTCGATATTTGATTATGAATCATAAATATTTGATAAATGTTCAGTTTTGGCTTGTTTTGTGATCTAAGACACTTCACTGGGCAGTAAGCTAAACTCCACCAGCCTAAAATTTCTTTGTCAGTCATACTTTCTGTTTATATTACAACCCCTGTTCATGTTACTGGACTGCATCTTAAATGTCACTCACTAATGAGTACGGAACTTCCACAGCATCCGCTGATGTTTCTGCCATTGGATCATGAGACGGCAGCAGGAATGAGACAGTTTTTCAGACTTTTGACAAGCAGGCGGATCCATTATTAATCCTGGAGGACAGTGGTGCAGTAGCAGCATAATAATATGCAGCATGGTAAAGGTGAAATGAGAGGAGATAATAATGCAAATCGTTTAAGAAGCAATACAAAAATTACTACGAAACAGTAAATAAAAACTGACAAACTTGGGATGGAAATGATTCACTTATTAACATATTTTACACTGATATTTACAAATGACAACTCTAAAACTTGGTAACTTTGCAAACTTAGACTATACAATATAAAATGCTGTTTTGACAGAGAGGTTGTTCAAGTAGCAAGGCGGCCTGACATTTTTTTCACCTTTATATTAACTTTGCTCCTAATATGTCTGACACTTTTTCATTCCTTTCTTTTTCACCTGCCTTTTCTTGAGTTAAATCAGTCAGGTCTTGAAATGCTTTGTGTTTCCAGTATGAATCCAGATGAGTTACATGTGTACACAATATCCTCACTGTAAATCTATTTCTAAACTAATACTAAATCTGACAATTATAGGCACAATCTAGATATTGATTACTTCCCATATGCATGAATAGAATAGAATAGAATAGAATAGAATAGAATAGAACCACCAGGTTGGTCCAAGGTGGATGGAAAGGAGTTCCCCATTGGTTTATATGACGTACAAATTCAAAGTCAACCCACAGGAGTATTATGGCAGAAATGCATACTTTAACAGATTTGGGCCATGTTTTCAACTAATATACAGATATACTTTATGGACAAAAGTACTGGGACACACATCTTGATCATTAAATTTAAGAGTTTCATTCAGTCCCACTGACACAGGTGGATTAAATCAATCGTGGCACGCAGTCTGCCTTTACAAACATTTGTGAAAGACTGGGTCATTCCAGCATGGTACTGTAATAGTAATGTCAAAGGATGCCACTGTTTCAACAAGTCAGTTGGTGAAATTTCTTCCCTCCTAGATATTCCACCATTAACTGTAAGTGGTATTACTGCGAAGTGGAAGCATTTAGGAACCACAGCAACTCAGCCACCAAGTGGCAGACGATGTAAAGCTGCAGAGCAGGATCGCCAAGCGCTAAGGCGCATAGTGCGTAAAAGTGGCCTACATTGCTGACTCAGGGGGAACTGGGGTGCAACTCCATATTAATGTCTATGGATTTAGATTAGATTAGATAAAACTTTATTGATTCCTTTGGGCAGGTTCCCTCAGGGAAATTGTGATTTAGAAGGGCATGTCATAAAAGCTCATGTAGGTGTAATGTGTAGGTGGCCCAATACTTTCTTACTCTCATCTCAGCTGTCATTTTGTGCTATATTTATATCAAGGTCAGTGCAGGCCATCATGTAAACAAGCATCTCTTCACTGTCAAAGTGTTTGCTGGTGCTGTATTCCCAGATGATCCCTGACGCGACACATAGCTGTCTGGCTCTCCCCAGCACTGCTAACGCTGGGAGCAGGTCTAATCTTTCCCGTGCCACCCCGACCCCTTCAATACTTTAATTAGTCTACACGCTACACCAGGCTGCTGCTTCTCCAATCAGCAGCCCATTCCACAGGCAATCTCTCCATCGCCACGAGAGGCTTTTCATTAAGGCAGCCTGTGGCGTTTTATCGCTCTGACAGCGATCCTTCTCGCTCTCTCTCTCTCTTCCTGTCGCCATCTCTCTCTCCCTCCCTCTGCCTTTGCCTCCTTCTCCTTCATCATTGGTCCCTTGAGTGTGTTGCAAGTGAAAGAGCGGCCTTTCTTTGTCGCAGTGTGAAAGCCAAGATTAGAGATTTCGGTGGCGTGAAACATGAGGGAGCAGTCTGGAGGTCACTCAGGTTAAGATGGAAACCAGTCAGAGCTAATCTGCAGGCGATTTTCTCCTCTTTGATTTTCCCCATGAGAGACCTTACATAGTGGTGTGTTAAGTGACACCGAGTGGGAACTGATGGCTGACCACAACGTTAACTTCACTCCTCAAAAAGCAAACGACGCAGCAGTTTGCAGCGGTTCTTTTTCCCTCTGAACGTAATATACAGCATATGTCTCATAACACTGTGTGCAGTGAGCAGACAAAACCCAATACAGGATGGGCACGCCCATTATTTGCTCTTGAGGAGTGAATTACTCTTTTACTTTTACTCAAGTCATTTTCTAGATGAGTGCTCTAGCCCAGAATTACTCAGCTTTAACTGAAGCAGCAGCACTTCCTCTGGAGGAAAATTATTCCATACACTTTGCAGCCCTGCTTTTTTACAGTGTAATGTTCCCTCGCTCTAATGTTATTTCCCTTCCAGGTGTTTTATGATACAACCTCCTCACTTCCCTCCACCAGTCTCTCCCTGGCGTCCTCGCTTTCTCATTAGAGTGGTGCTTGAAATCAGTATTCTAATCAGCAGCCTCCTGGAGGTTGTAGCCTGATTAATGTGAATGCATGTTATATATTAAAGGAGCATGTGCATTTGGCAGTGCTCATAGTGGAGCTAAGGAGATATTTCACATACTGTCCACTTAGCTAAAGCAACAGGTTAACCTGCCTCATCAAGACTTTTAATATAGATTTTGGTTATGCACTGTTAAAGGAATGTTCTGTTGTTTTGGGCAAATTATTAATTATTATAAAATATTATTTTTCCAACTTACCCTGATTGAAACAAGATGTTTGATACCATTTTCAGCCCTTTACGTCTAGTGGGTTTGGTTCAATGGATAGCATTTCCTGTTAGCTTAGCATAAAGACTTGACGTCTATGGGAGTCATTAGCTTGGCTCTGTCAAAGTGAAAAAAGTATACCTTAAACCATCTTTATGCTAAGCTAACAGGAAATGCTAGCCGTAGGAAGTGCAGCACTGGACGCACAGAGGTGAAAACGGTATCAAACATCTTGTCTCAGTCTGGACAAGTCAGAAAAATGGTAGTTTGCCTAAACGTTGGAATATTCCTTTAACAAGTTATTTAGTCTCATGTTCAGTGTTCATGTCACTTATTTGAAGAAAAACAAATGAAACAAAAAACCTGCCAGTTGGATGAGATAATCCTACTTCTCTCCAGTGCTAATCAACTTGTTTCCAGAATATTCTTCAATCAAGTGTCATTTTCTTGACACTAGTGGGCTGATTTGCCTCATTCTGCCTTGTTTCAACATTTATAGTTATACATTTATACAAAACTGCATTGGAAACAAGTGGGATTGTCTCATCCCACTGAAAAAAAAAGAAAAACAAGATTTAACACTGCATATGAGTTTAAATGACTTATTAAGATAGAGATGCTTTGCAGTTTGGAGATTTGTGACATACCTACTTCTCATCCATCCTCTTCTCTCCTGATAGGACTCTACAGGCCGCTACACAGGTTTCTGCATAAGCACTCTATTCAACTGAACTTAATAGTGCAAGGGACAGCTGCTGTACACCAGTTGCTATCCCTTGCACTGGTAAATTGGGTGACTTTTAGCCTGGAATGTGATAGTAGAACTAAAAAGAGATTTCACAACTGGTGGGAACACAACAGGCTTTGTAGAGTCTCTTAGCCTAGAATATTCTAGTAACACGTTTAATGGCTATTTTGAGGTGGTGAGCCTTCAGCGCCACAGAGGACACATTTGGCTGCGGCAGTCAGTGTTCCACAGATAGCTGATGGATACACACACGCACACACACACACACACACACACACACACACACACACACACACACACACGCACACACACACACACACACACAGCGTTGACCATTGAGTGGCTGGTTAATCCACAGGCGGCCAGGGAGGCTGATGTTCACTGGCCTCTCCTCTCTCTGTCTATTTAATAATTCAGCACACCTGAGCAGAAACACATTTGCCCTATCAGCTCCTGTTTGGCCAGCAGAGCGTGGAGATGGCATTACAAGTTCCCAGTCCACCTCCCTCTCTGTCGTTACTCCTCTACTCACGCCTCTGTCTCTGCCTCCCTAGTAATAAAACTTCAGGCTTGAATGCTTTCCTCTCCTCTCCTCAGGTGAAAATAAATTAAATAAAAGCCCACGCATAAACAAATGAGGACTAGCTTGGTGCCAGTGACATGCTTGGCACCTGTCAGCTTCTTGGCAAATGATGTAACAAGTGTAAGTGTTTTTTTTTTTGTTTTTTTTTTTCATGACAGTCAGGGATAATGACAACACCTCTAATCTTTTAGTCTTACAGTCTTCAATAACAGTTTTTGCTACCAAGTGAAAATATCGCTACTGCTAACATGTAAAAATTATTGTGAAAGTATATCAGTGTGAACATAAGGTGTTCTTAGTAGTCCTGTCAATTTAACTGTAAATAATAATAATAAAAAAATATATCTTAACGGACTGTTCATATTAGGTGAGATATTTTGATGACATTAAATAGCTTTTGGATTGTTTTGAATAGCTCAGTTTTACGTTCACTTTTAATTTAGAATGCTGTTATTTTGCTGGTGAGGGTTATGCATCATGTAATAGTTTGGAATGACTTTTAGGCACTATATCGACAGGTATATGTTTTTAATGGCTTTTGTCACACAATATTGCGACTTGAGAGTGATCTTGCACTCAGCATCAGCTTGCCTATAAATGTTATTACCAAAGACACGGTCGGTAAGGTGCTTAATAAAAAATCCCACAGTAACTTAGAGATTTCAGCAGATCCAGTGGGATTTTGATACAGATGTTTAGCCTGCTGGCAGACATTTAAATAATCCTCTAAGACGTGATTTAAAAGATGACGGTGGTTTTGTCAGCCTAAGCAGGTTGGCAGGGTGTCCCAAAGCCTGAGGGTCTGGACGTTTCCTTTTCTCTCTCCTGAAACTGTAGTCAGATGTATGTAGTCTCTTTCCCCACATCTCCTATTCCTCTAGCCCTCTTTCCCTTTCATTTTCTTTTCCCTGCAGCTAGCCGAGGGTATGAACTTGCTTCCACCCTCGCTTTTTATTCATTTTTTTATAAACTTTTTCTTCTTTTCTCCAAACGCTCTATCTGTCTCATCGAGAGAAACTGCCCACCTTTGCTGTTCTCAGCAAGTTCAGGAGCTGTTCATGGGAGGATGGAAATAAGAATGGTAGAAAACGTGAAGAGAAAGTAGGGAAAATAACTACGGATTCACAACATTGTATTTTTTGCTGATATCCAATATGCCGATATTTTCCAACTCTTTTGCCGATGGTGATACAGATATATGCACATATGCTTTTTTCCAACCTAATTACAGAAAACATCAAGTCTCTTCTGTAATGGAAGGGATTTACATATCACTGTGCCTGCTTTGATCATGATTGCCCACTGGCAGATGCAGAAATAAAATACAACGTTGCTCAAAATGTACACATTTACTGGCCAAAATTGGAAAACTACTTCAACTTAGGTTGCGTAACAGACGCAATGTTTATTTTTATGAGGGATGCGCAATGTTGGATTTTCTGCTGATAGCTGATATGGCATCATTCATTCTAAAGCCGTTACCGATGATGTGCCAATATTATCATGCATCCCTAAAAATAACATGAAATATCCACGAGGATATGTATGCAAAGAAATGAAAAAAAAAGGTTGCTTTTTGAGGAAAGATGCTTGCTATGAAGACATTTATTAAAAGGATGAAGGAACAGTTAAAGCATGAAGAGGTGAAGGAGAGAGTTTCAAGAGTGGCTTCAGGAGGTCTTACGTCCAATGACACGGTGCTTGAAAGGAGAAGAGTGCCGTGGGCTTTGGAGCTGAGTGCACATGGGAGCAAAGTGCTGCTGGTGGATAGAGAGGCTGGAGAGAGAGAGAGAGGGTGAGAGAGGCTTCCTGAGTGCGAGCTGGTCTGATGCACTCTGGTGAGAGGCTTGTGGTAAGTGTTAGTGCAGCAGGAGGCACTGGCTCGGTGAAGTAGCCCCTATAGCAGCTGTATTGAGGGGTCCTGTTTGTGCATCTTGCACACCTGAGCCATCCATTCTGTGTGTTGCCTGCACTTCCCAGGGGGTCGGTGGGCAGCTGTTCCTTCTTACCTCAGTAGTGCCATGCTGGCCTACCTGTGGCTGTGCAGCAGTCAGTGCTCCCTTAGCTCCTGGTGGTCCATCCTCAGGGGAAATCATCATGCTGCTGGCGCACAGCAGCCCAACACACAAGGGCTCTCTCTCTCTCTCTCTTCCTCTCTCTCTGTCTCTCTCCCTCTCTCTCGTCCTCTGTGTCTATCAGAACAGAGGCTGGTGGTGACTGCAATCCCGGTCGACAAATGAACAAATGAAACACCAATTGAATGAAAATAGGAAAGCAGCGCTTTCAATAAACATCAAGCCTATCCCCCACAGGGTCATTGATTTAATACATGCACAAGCATTCTATGCGTTTCTGGCTATTTGTCAATTTAAACACATTAGGAGCATCCACTCCTCTACCAGATTTTGTGTCTCGATGGCTGTTACCAAAACCCTGTGAGATGTTTGGGTTTTTTTTCAGCCTTTGACAGTTGTCTCTGTTATCTGTGTCTGTACATCTTATGTAGCAACAAGGGTTTTCAGCATGCGCATTCCATTTTTCAAAACCAGCCTATTGTTGAATCTGGATTAGAATTTATCACTCAGCTGTGAGCTACTGCAGACACTCATACAGTGAGCTGACATACAAGGCCTGCACAATTGTGATTCTCCATTGTGAGGGGAACAGGCAGGGAAAATGTCATTTTGCAGTCTAAAGAGGGTTATTGCCCACTTTGGCTGTGTTACTCTCCTGAGGAGTGCTACTCAGGGATGTTGTGAGGCACAAACACCTTTTGTTGCAACACTCAATAGCATGTACCCACCTTTTAGGGCAGATTAGAGTAATCTGTAATCATTATTTTAATTCGCTCTATGCTTTTTAAGCAGCCTTCCACTTAGTCTGCAGATGGAAACCATCTGACAGTAAAAATGTTTTGGTTGTTCTGACAAACTATTCTGCCAAGGTGTTCTCTTTATTTCTATAGCCGAACCTAATGCACCATTTAAATATAAAGCGCTGTATTTTATTCTCTTATCTATTTTTTGATAAAATCAACAGCCTGGGAAGTTGGGAGGTAGGCTGCAACTATTTTTCAGACAAATCCTTCTCTCTTTTGATCTATTTTGAAATGGAAACTGCAAAGGACTGTGCCCTAATAAAAGAGCCTATAACATCTATATACTCTTCCTTTCAACTTCAAAGCCCCCAGAATAAAGTCATTGAAGTTTTAGAAATCATTTTTAATCAGAAGCGCCCACCTTGAAAGGACGTTCCATTTGCAGAGCCTCCCTCCTCTTCAAGGTGTTATGTCTGCTATTGAACGCTATGTAAATGCACGAAGGTGTTGTCTAATAAGGTACCTGTTATTACAATCTGACCCCAGTGCCAGCTTCCTGCTCCACTTTCTGCAGTGGCAGCAGTTTGGGGTGCAACACCAAAGTGCTGATGACAGGGCTGCCTTTCTGCCAGTAACACCTGACTGCTAATGTACATTACACTCCAAGTCCCTTAAGGACCTGCCACTCCTATACAAGTTAATGGAAACTCAGAGCTCTTAATTACAACATTGCCAGTGGGTAGCTAGGTGATGCAAGGGATGAAATAGGGAGGTGAAAAGTAGACATTTTATATATGAAAGATGATGGTTAAATATTGTAAGGGGTGATGACAGATATCCAAATTACTCCATCTGGTTTTCCTATTAATGAAATCATGCCTGTGCTTTTTTTGTACATTTCAACAGGCTGTTCACATTGCAAATAAACAATTCCTGTGAGAGTAATTTCAACATAGATTCAAACCTGAGTCCGTTTCTTCCATCCAGTTGCTGCTCCAACTATAAATAAATCATTTCTAACCACAGTAATAGTCACGTGTGTAGTTGCTTTAACTGTATGTGCATTCTCCCATTTGGAAAGAGACAAACAATTTCATTTTTTGCACACGTGAACACCCAACCACTGCAGCCCTGATGGATTTTGTAAAAGCGTATGATTTCTAGCCTGCGGTAGGTTTTTAAATTAACTGCAAGCAATTGAAGACTCAGGAACGGAAGACTGAATGCCAGCAGTGGATTCACTGCCTTGGGGCATCTGATCTGTTCATGATTGAGCAGAAGTTCAGCGACTTGCTCAAGGACACCCTAGCAGGACACACTGCTGTTGATGGACACATTAGCTATTGCAGGGAGACGTTGCACTGGCTGCACAGGCTCTCTAACCACTCGCCCACCTCATACGGAAGAATGTGTGCAGAAAAAAAATCCACTCAGATGAAAAATTGCTTTATTAATGCAGAATTAATCAGCAAAGCCAAATCCCCCTTGAACTGTTTTCCATTTTTAGAAAAGCATCACACATTTCACAGCGAGTTATAATTTGGTTTAGGTTTTGGTACTCATGCTAAACTTTATAGAGCCCCTTGACAAGCAGATGATGAAAAATCCTCTCTGCCGCACACTGAAGGGCAGAACCACAATGAGTCACGATCTGATTTGCATAGCTTAGACAACAGGCAAACTGTGCAAGTCATTATCATATAGTGGGAGAGGTGACAGTGATGGACGAGGTTTGTTCTCTGCTGCTCCCATAGGCAGCCTGTTGCGCCCACAGTTTGATCTTTGATTAAAGCATAACAAGGCTGAAGGTTGAACATTTCCTGCTGTGAAGACTGAGTTGTGGAAGGGGGAAAGGTTGTAGGTTACATCTAAACCTGTAGGAGAGATAAAGTGCATGCACACAGACACACACCAACAAACAAGACCACAAAAAACTTGTAGGCAAAGTAAGGAATAGCAGTGACGATAGAATAATATATGTTGGACAGAAGAACACATGAACACCTGGTGGTCAAAAGTACAGAAAACATAAGCAAGCATATAAGCATTCTTACTGATCACATCACATGCAGCAAGATATAAATGTATATGATGAATTTGTTTTGTCAGTTCAATACATGACCAATAAGTAACCATCATGTATGGTCATGTCATGTCATGCTAATGTGTCATGTCGTCTTCTGTCATGTAATGTGACATGATCTGCCACAGTGTGACTTGATTGGATCTTTGGACGATATTTATAATGCAGTATGTAATATATGATGTTACATGACATGATATGACAGCATTACATGATATGATATGCTGTGTGGACATGCTAATAAACAACACCCTGGTCCTCTCAGTAGAACCAGGGATCTCCAAAGTGATAAACTTGCTAATTAATGCTGTGTGTGTGAGCTCTTGGCCTGTTGTTTATCAAAAGGAAATTAGAGTATAATTATATTTGTGAGACCTGTTTGGACTTGTTCTCTCTCTCTCTCTCTCTCTCTCCCTCTCTCTCTCTCCCTCTCTCTCTCTACCCCCCTCTGCAAACAGTACATTATTAATATTGGAAGGCAAACAAGCCTTTCCAACCAAATTATATTGCATCAGACTTGAATTTCCCAGACACAATATTATTCATTTGATGTCAGCCACTTGTCAGGATGATTTGATTAAAAGTCTGGTTATAAAATCAGCATCTGCTCTCACTTCACAGCGCAGAACTGTTCTTTTAGCACTTGCTCCTGTATAGCGTCCGCCCTGTTACGACGGATGTAATAACCACTGTTGACAAAATTTGATAGTGGCCATCAAAGATACTTATCTGCAGCCTGCAGGGTTTCATTTTGAAATGCTGTGTTCATTTTTAGCCACGACCCAAAATAACTCCAAATTCATCACAGGCTTTGACAATGGAAATGATTTCAGCGAATCCAACAAGTGTGTGCAGTGTGATAGAGCATGTAATGCCCTGTTTCACTGAAATCACTCATGTGAAATGAATCATTATTGTAATCTATTATACTCAGATATAATATTATCTTCACCCGTTTAAACACTGTAATTCAGCTGCACAATGTTTGAGCTAACTTTGCATCCTCCAGTCAGCCTTGTTTTGTGCATCAAATCATAAAGATGCAACAGTGAATTTTGATTCAAATTGGTGTTATCTGTAATGTGCTGATGTGACAGCTCAGGTCTGCTCTCTCTCTCCCTCAGTGAAATGGATCACCACAGGATATCAGTACAATTACCCTTTATTGGCCACGCTGTCCTTGGGCAGGAAATGAATAGGCCTTGTCTGTATTAAGCACAGGGTCAACCAATGTGTCCTTAAATCTCAATATGCACCACCGTCTTGGCACACACAGCCACACACTCACGCTCCAAAGCACGTGCAACCGTATGGACACACGCCCAAACACCCACAAAGGACATCCCAAAAAACCTTCGGGAAGAAAAACCTCCTATTAGTCAATCTGGAGTGCAACAAAATGCATCTTCAGTCCACGAGTGTCGGTAATTGCTTTCAACAGAATGGCCTTGAAACAGATTCTCATGAAAGGACACATACAGCAGCCTTCTGTCCACTGATCCACACCAGCTAGGAACAAATCCACTGCCAAGGAACTTCACAGTGAGGAAAATAAATCAAAAAGAAAGGATCGAGGAGTCTGGTCCCCTGGCTGCCTCCGGATTTTAAAGTTTCTATTTCCCAGACTCAGTGTAACTAGTGTTCTGAGAATCAACAAGGGGTGTACTTATATTGATACATCCAGGGATTTGTTTTACCACCTAAATTTGAATGTAGATGCCAAATAAGATTTGATTGATTTGAGCTTTCCCAACTCTGAAATGCAGAATGTGAATCTTAACTGCTTGATTGTTTTGAGCCTCATGTTAAGCTACAACAACATAAAAAACAACCTTCAATACATGTCACCCTGGAAAACAAATGTCTTCGATCCATCAGTGAACAAAGACAGCAGTGTGCCAGTATTTCAACAAGGGGGTACCACATTTTCTCACAGATTAGAGATTAAAAATAATAAAAAACAACATTTTAAATAATTAACAACCTTTACTTTGGTCTCATATATTCTTGCACTTTGTCACAGACAGATATTCTCGTGCATATAATTCTTATCTTCACTTACTTTCTCTTTACTTTTTTTGTTACCATTTTTATTTCTACCTTCATATTAACAACTCCTGAATATCCTGAGAACAACAAAGGAGACAATTTCTGTCAACTCAATAGAGAGTTTTGAGGGAGAAAAAGTAAAAAAAAAAAAAAAAAGTTTTTGTTCTTGATGAGCTAATTTACAACATTATAAATAAATTTCCGTTTTGCCACTGTCCGTCACTGACTGAAAGAACAGAGCAGTGCTTCAAACTCGAGCCAGTTCATGAAAGCTTTTGCAGTTGTGCTTCCAAACAACTGGTGTGCCTTGTAAAAAATCCCTCGGCGAACAAGAAGTGCGACATTTCACTTTGGTTAAACAAAGAAAAGCCCAGTGTCTACAGAAAGTCACATTTTCAGAAACAGAAAATAATCACAGAACTGGCCACACTGTTTGATTCTCTGGGAAGCGCAGTGCAGAAACGCCACAGCATTGACCACTTAGCACCAAAGCTGCTGCCAAATGACAAACAAACAAACTAGAAACCCAAGGCTTATTACTTTGAGACAGAACACAAGACCATGTCTCTCCATCTGGCAGCTTCTTTTTATCACAGGACTCTTTGGAGCCATTGATTCGAGAATAAATAAAGAGATTTGGAAGAATATTAACCTATTGTTCCATGAATTTTCAAAGCAATCTGGAAAGCCAGTCTGAAGTGTCACAGTAACTTCACAAGAAGAAATTATTTAAACTCTCAATTTCCCTTTTCTGCTCCTCTCTCTCTCATCCAGGCCCCCCAGCTCGGTACTCTGATGGGTGTCTATCTACCATGCATCCAAAACATCTTTGGAGTGATTCTGTTCCTCAGGATGACCTGGTTGGTTGGCATCGGAGGCGTCATTGGGACCTTCATCATCGTCTTCATGTGCTGTGCCACAGTGAGTGCCACAAGAGCTATGATCTGTTTTGTTACAGCACACTGGGTGGCTACAGGTTGGCCTTATTCATGCACCTGACGGTTATGCAATTAACGGGACATCAAGTAATCTAGGATGACAAAAATGATAGCAGCCTAGAGTGGCCATTTACAATAAAGATAAATAAGACAGTTAAAGCAGTGATCCTACATAAACCAGTGTAAAGATGTAATATAGCATGTTATACTGTAAAGGAATCTAATAATGCTGCTTTGTCAGATTTAGGATGCGTTTGGCTCACTTGTAGCAGTATTCTCCACTACTGAGTAGATGAAAATGCAAGTAGATTTTGAGAGCCAGAAATCTCAGTGCCTGGTGAAGAGTGATTGGTACTAATCAATAATTCTATCAAATTCCGATATCATGGTCATTGTGGGGTATGGGACACAAAAGCAAAGTTGGTTGCAACCTTTAATTATGCCCACAGCTGATGTTTCTTTCTGTTGAAGTGTTCTTGACTAAAGAATTGAGCCTCCAGAGGCAGCTGCTCCATATGCTGTGAATAATATGCTGAAATGCTTGTATGTCTGTGTATGTGTCTCAGAAATCCCTCTTAGCTAAGACGAAAAAACAAAAATCCAACTTACGCTTCAGTGGTGATTGAAGCACCCGTAAATTCTACCCTGTCGTCCCGTCAAAGAATGAAAATCAGTGAGTCACATCAGACAGTTAATCATACTGCTCCACCAGGTATGGTCATTGGCAAGTGCGCATCACTGACTTGCGCACGATGAATATCAAAGATCGAGTAAGAAGATCATGCAAATTTTGCTTGCAATGCACCACTGCTTCTGTTTGGTATGTTAATGGTGTGCTTAGACTGCTTTAGCTTTCATTACCCATGGAATATAATGCCTTTCTCTCTCTCCGTCTTTGTTACATTAGAGAGATTTTCTATCAAACCCTGCATTGCTAATTGTCCTAATAATAACCAAAGTAGCAATTTATCACTTGACTTCATGATATTATACTGTAGTTTATTTTAAAGCCCTAAGATTTGATCAGATCAAGTTTCTTCAATCAGCAGTAGTGGCGAATTTTAATTAAATGGGTGAATGCAGTCTGATAGTCCTTGCAATAATTATTTTGTCATATTTACTGATGACAGAATCAGTAAAGATGAACCACTGTCAACCCCATTTTCCCAGTGAATTTCTTTTTTTTTTTTTTTTGAACATGCAGAAGACTGGTAGCCAGTATATACAATATAAACCTGGTGTTACTTCAACATGTAAGTGAGGACTTTAAATAACACAAACAACTATTAAATTAGCTAGTTACCTGAGCAACAACTACAACACCTGCTCAATTAGGTAATTTGCAAGCTTACTCACTAGTTAGTTAGCTACCTATAGGTAAGTTAAACAGTGAACCTATACCCTCCCAGATCCTACAGAACCATGTGTTTGTTAACTGTTGTCCATTGTTGTAGTAACCCTCCTATTATGTTTGGGGTCAATTTGACCCCAGCCAATGTTTAACGTCTCTAAATAAATGATTAGCATCATTTTTTTGGCTTCATGTTACTTTTCCTAATGTAATGGGCACTACCGGATAAACATGAAATTCACATGATGATATGTTTTCAATGTCCTGTACACACTTTGTAACGCATCAGTTATAAATAACAAAAATCTGTACTTAGAAATAATATAAAGCCATTAAAACACCAAAAATGTATATTTCTTTCCAATTTTATGTCAATCAGTGAGATTTTATAGTGATTTGCATATTTTTCCATACTCATGTAATAGGAATACAGGATGTATAAGTGTAAGTGTGTGACCCCAAACATAAAGGATGTTAGTAAATTTGAACATAACAGGAGGGTTAAGGCTGCTGTGACACTTGAATTTCCCCCTGGGATTAATAAAGTACCTACCAACCTAATATTTATTTCAGTGGGGAATCTGTGACATGATAAAGACTATCCAGTTCACAGAGTGTGATTTGCATCTTGGTACCAACAAGTCCTCCTCAACCTGTACGACCACATAGCCCGCTAGCTAATGTGCTGTCTTGCTAGATAGCAAACTGTTTTTCAACACAGCCACTTACAAGCCACTGAAAAATAACCGCTCAAAATACTTGATTAGGGTTAGGAAAAGGCGGGTCATAATGGATGAGGTTAGGAAAAGGTCACAGTTAAGGTTTTGAAATGTTAATTAACATTTGCTACAATCAGGTAGCTGATGTTAGCTAGCTCTTGCTTGGACTTGAGCTTGGGTCGGTTGAGTCAGTGGCTCTCAAAGGGTGGTGTGTGTGTGTGTGTGTAGGTGGAGTACCTGAGATCTTTTGAAAGTGTTAATGCATGATTCCCAAAATAAGCAGCCTACACTTTAGTAAAGTCAATAAAAAATGTAAATGTAAGTTTGATAAAGCACATTTTATATCCAGTGTTCCCTCCAGGTATCCCAAAGGTGTCAGATGTGTGTGTTTGTGGTTTAAATCTGCTGTCGTGGTCGTCAAGCGAGGACGTTTGTCCACTATGACCGTGAAGACAAGACAAAAAAATCCAGATAATGAATTTGTGGATGAAATGTAGCAGAGATACATCTGAAAATCAGGAGGAAGAAGTGAAAAAGAGACAAAAATAGTTCCAACAAAATCTCCTCAGGATCAGGTTGTTGCTTCAGACACTGATGAGGCTGGGCTGGACCTCTTTACATAGGCTTTTTTTCTACCAATTTTTTTTTGCACTGGTCAGGGGGCACTTGGCTGAAAAAATATTTAAAAGGAAGTACATTATTGAAAAAAAGTTTGAGAACCACTGGATAGATTGATAGTGGTGTTGATCGTCCCATTGCACCCCCACCATCCACTTTATATGGACTCCCTTTACGGTACATCACAGTGTCATTGTTTACAGGACCACTAGAGGTGGCTGAACTTTAAAATGTAACTGCAGGCTGTAATAAGCAGCTGTTTTTTGCCAGAGGACAGTCTCCTTGGTGCCCATCAGCAGGACATAGCTGGGTTTCTTCTTTCTCCTCTGCTTAGAAGTTTCCCAACCCAATAATATTGATAATATTGTTACCTGCTCTTACATTCAGTAGTTCACTTTCTCCAAATTCAAGCCTCTTTCCCAAGCTGTATTTTGAGGTGATTTACGTGTGGGATGAAATGTGTTTTTCTTCACGAAATTTGATTATATAAATTTTCAATCTCCCGTTGTGCCAATTGTGCTGTATGGATGCTATTGATTCCATTTATAAAATGAATGTGATTAATGGATGATAACACACTGTTGCCTTCCTGTCATCACATTAGTGCCAGTGTCAAGGAAGTGTAGTCTTGTGTCGGGGTGACTCAGCTGCTAATTCCAGCGACACAATGTGGTGATCTTGAGTCTTGGATCAGTGTAGATACGATCCCTCAGTTTTATCAACCCCCGCCCCTGTTGTCAAAGAGCTGAGTGGCTGCTACAATGTGATTGTGTTTGACTTGTCCAATGTGTCTGATTGTCAGGGAACATATATTGTGCCTCTCCTTCAAATTTCCTCACATGATCACAGTAGAGAGGAGGTGCACTTACATCTCTCTGTAGATGCCATCTTATTTAGAACATGTCAGCGTGTCGTATGTCAGCAGAAACGCTCTTCCTGTGCCAGGAACTCTTCTACACACTCATTAAACTTGAATTTTGAATGTCACTACAAAGTCTGTTATGCCATTGTGTAGGAACATTTTAGTGTGCATGCTACTGCATTTCATTTTGACTCAGGCTTGTGCGCCTTTTCCCCGTATTTCTTCCCAGTGGTTTATAGTATGCATGAGGCAGGAATGTATGTTTGCGTGTGTGTATGTGTGTGTGTTTTTGCAGCCTAGATTCTCCTCTAGCACAGAGTGTATTTATAGCACAACCCCCTCAAATCCTAACCATAGCAAACTTGGCTGCACAGACACACAGGCAATATGCTTCCCAATCATGTTTCTCTGTGACAGTGTAGAAAGGGCTCTGTAAAAGGATACTGACCATGGAAGGAAAGACCCTGTGTTTTTGTATTTTTATTTTTTGTTTTTCCTAAGCTCTTCAAGCTACCACATAGAGCAATTTTTCAAAAGAGAATCATTAGATATACCAATACACCCATTTTGGAAATGAATGAACTGAAAAAAAGATGTCATTTTAAGTTTCAATATCACTAAAATATAGATGGTCCAAGTAAAAGCACAGTTATTGTTTTAGCCAAGGATTTAAATTTACAATTGTTTTTACAAAGCGGAATAATGTGTTTTAAATACATTAAATGTGACATTTTCAGTGAATAGGTATCTCATTACGGAGCTATTTTCCATCTACATCAGAAGAATTTCATTGACGTATTCATTTCTAAAAGAGAAAATATTGTGTGCAAGCTTCATAAAAACAAATTGCACTCAATTTTACCCTGATTTGACTGTCATAAATCATACCAGGGAAAACAAAACTAAAAAGTACAATAGTACAAGGAGAGAAGTGGTTCAAAATCAGTGGAACAGAAACAGAAAATCGTGCAAGCACAGGCACAGACACACTTATGCATGCACGCACATGAATTTATACAGAGTGAGGATTTCTTGACATGCCTACACCAGTGAATGTTCACTGTAGTCTCTCCTTCCTTTACTCTTTGTCTTTTTCTCCCCCTCTCTCTTTCTCATTCTCTTGTTCTCTCTCTCTCTCTCTCTCTCTCTCTCTCTCTCTCACACACACACACACACACACACACACACACA
>OMLB01062973.1:41588-62785 GCA_900302555.1 Myripristis jacobus | reverse complement strand
CTGAGCATTGTTTCTGACCATGTCCATCCCTTTATGACCACCATGTACCCATCCTCTGATGGCTACTTCCAGCAGGATAATGCACCATGTCACAAAGCTCAAATCATTTCAAATTGGTTTCTTGAACATGACAATGAGTTCACTGTACTAAAATGGCCCCCACAGTCACCATATCTCATCCCAATAGAACATCTTTGGGATGTGGTGGAACGGGAGCTTCATGCCCTGGATGTGCATCCCACAAATCTCCATCAACTGCAAGATGCTATCCTATCAATATGGGCCAACATTTCTAAAGAATGCTTCCAGCACCTTGTTGAATCAATGCCACGAAGAATTAAGGCAGTTCTGAAGGCGAAAGGGGATCAAACACGGTATTAGTATGGTGTTCTTAATAATCCTTTAGGTGAGTGTATGTATCCCTGATATCCCTGATATTTCTATTGTTTGTATTATTAAGACATCCAGAAAAAAAATATTTGTGAGACATGAATTTTCCTAGTTCATTTTTATATGTATATGAAAAAATTCACACATTATTATTTGAATCTGATAAAAAGCTGGCTGTGACATAGCTTTTTGTTATTAAAATCATTATTTTGCTTGGAAAATGGCATCAGAATTCAGTGCCTCACCGAAATCTGTTGTTTGTAGATGAGGTAGCCACCACAACTTTATAAGCTAGCTGACTAAAAAGCGAGCAAGCTAGCCTCAAACAGTGACAAAAAAACCCAGAAAATGACAGGACAGGGACGCACTGGCTACAACTAAGTGAAAGCGGGGAATGGACAGTTCAGCGGACAACTGGAATCCACTGTGTTTACTGCACAGCAAAGGAAGTCGCCACCTGCTACTGCAGTCGAGTGCTTCCTTTCCCCCAGACTAGTTGGAGCATGACCCCACAGCAGGACCCTAGATGCTGGAGGAGCTATGGCGACGGACACGTACGGTTGTTTCTGGCTTCCTGCATTACAAAATGAAACCATCAGACCAGCAGCAGGGGAACTCTCTGTGAAGTAGGTCCCTGCAGGATGCCAATTTAACCATGGGCAACACCTAGGGTTACCACCTTTAGTTCAGAAAAATAAGGGACACTTAACCCTATCCCATCTTGGCTGCCATGGCCACCTATCCAGGCCCCATGACAACCACCCTAATTGAAAAGTTTGTGTTTTAGATGTTTTGTTTTGTTTTGTTTTAGAAATAACAATTTCCCTGATTCTGTGAATGTCAGTAATAAGTCTCCAGAAAACAGGCATGCAGCTTACATTATATTTGACTAAAGCGCTTTATTGGGAATTTCTGCTTAATTTGACAGTCACAGTAGCGAGAGACAGGAAAAGCAGTGGAGAGAGAGACAGGATGACATGCAGTGAGGCGTCTGAGGTTGGGTTTGATCCCAGGACGCTGTGATCAGAACTCAGCCTTAACAAGTGCTATGTGCTCTTACCTGCTGAGCCACCGGAGCAACCCAGTGTATTCTTTTTTTTTTATTCTTAACAACATTGTATTATTTGATTTAATGATCAGTGGTCAATTTTAGGACTTCGCCAGGGAAACCACTCTGGTTACTGCCACTGCAGTTTTCAGATGACGGGAGAAAGGAAAAATATGGAGGCACTGTTTGCGTATTCCCCCCTCTCTGCTTGTTGGCCACCTGGAGAATATGGAACAAATCACACTCCTTATCAGTGTTTGGGCGGGTGACAACTCGAGCATCACCCCTAAGTGAAAGTGCTGATTTAGGAAATAAAGTGGTTTTGTGAGCAGCAACCACATGTAGGTTGTCAGCCTTTCTACTCGATTCATTCATTAGTTTTCAAAGCCGCTTATCCTAATTAGACTCATGCGCTGCTGGGGCCAATCCCAGCGTTCATTGGGAAGAAACACCCTGGACAGGTCGCCAGTTCAACGCAGGATGGACACACAGACAGACACAATCATGCACACATTCACCCCAAGGGGCAATTTAGTATGTCCGACTCACCTGACTTACCTGTCTGTGGAATGCAGGAAGAAACCAGAGCTCCTGACGGAAGCCAACACAGTTAGTTTCAAAGTTAGCAATTAGAAAATAAACTCCTGTCTTTGGTGTCACTTGATTGTGGATAAGGATACCTATGATGCATTTTGCCCAGTACAAGTGCAATATAATGACAGGTCTCCATGACAGGTGATCGTTCTCGAGCATGTTAGAGCGGGAAAACATCACGCTGTCAAATAGCCGCCTCAAATAGCACAAAACAAAGCTTTCGCCACAACATAGAAATGTGACTGCTGCAACCACAGGAATGATGCCATGAGACTCACTTGAACTGCTGTCAGGGTGAAAACCTCCTATCTCCAATCTGCCAACTTTTCAGGAAGTAAGAAAAACAGAGTTATTTTTAGCCTGACAGCTACGCATTGTCTTCAGTCTGAGAGGTTTTCACGGGTGTCATAGAACTTTCTGAACCTACAGCAGCCGTACCCCACTTCCATTAAATACGGAAACTTGTTTTGCAATTACGGCAGGAATCATTAACCTGGCCAAATAACAACTAATGAAGCAGGCGAGGCGTGGTTCGGTATTGATTTCTCCGCTCACTTGATGATTGTGCCACACTGTGTCCACAGAGGCAGGCAGGTGTGCATGTTGGTTCATATGTCTGTCACCGCCTCGGCAGCTTCCATCGCTTCCACACGCTGACTTATTGAATGTGATGCGCGAGGCTTTTATTAAGGTGCCTGTGTGTTTGGGGAGATCCCGTCTCAATTGACCTGCGGTAAGTTGAAGTTATTAAAATGGTCGCTGCTCTCTTTCCTCTCACTGAGCTCATCCCTCCGTTCGCCTCCCTCCCTCTGAGCAGCACACCCACTTGATCACTTTCTTTATGGCTTGACAGCTTCATCCCACTCACTCTTATTCTTCATTATTACTCTTTCCCTTTTCTATCTAAGTCTCTTCCTCTCAGCCTTGCTCTCGTTCAATCCCCCTCCTCCGACTCCCACACTCTGTACATGCAGACTCACACACACATGCGCGCACGCAAACACACCCGCCATCCCTTGGGTTTTCTCCAACTCTCTATAACTCGACATCAACTCTTTCTCTATCTACTGTCCTGTCAATTTACCTGTCCTTTGTTGCTTGAACTTGTCACTGCCTTGTAACTAGGGATAGTTTCTCTGGTCCTTTGATGGCAGAAGTGAACACTTGTCATATTACTTCTCTGACAGAGTGGCTCTCTACGGCTCACAAGTGTCTATATGTTTGCTTGTCTTTGTGCCACTCCCTGTGGTGTCCCCAGCCCAACTCGTACCTGCAGCGCATACACAAGCAGCAACAGCGTTTTCCTGCACAGCTTCTCCGCCATATTGTAATCGTTCCTTTCATCTAATCATTTTTTTCGGATTTCGGATCTCATTATTTAAGCACATCACAACCAGACGGACAAAGCAAAGTTTTCCTTGCGTGTGTTTTTTAAAGCCTCAAATTCGCCAAAAAGATTAAAATCTACGAGACTATGAGCAACTCATTTGGAAAGACGTGATTCACGCATGTCGGACTGGCTCTGTCAAACTTTAAGATGACAGAAAAATGACTTTAATGAGGTCTCAACCTTTCCGAAAAAGTTCATGATAAAATCACAAAAAACTCGGAGAGAGTCAACTGAAAGAGAATAACACTGTAGTCAATCAAGGGTGATACAGGTTACATAGCTCCAAACCAAATTGGCACATTAAGTGGCTGGAGAGCTGAAAATGAATCCAATTACTGTGGGAAGGAATTGCATAGCCAAAACCAAACACATTTCTTTGTGTGTAAGTGGATATGTAATAGGAAACAGGGTGTAGTACCATTTTTTTTTTTTTTTTTTTTGAGACTGGGAAGAATAAGATTCGACTCGCTGAGCTCATTGTTCTGCTTAAGAGTGAGCTCTAGTGGCAACATGTTGAACAACAAAATGGCAAGAGTGAAATACCATGATGTACAGCACCAACTGTGCAGAATAAAATCAGTGTTTGCAGACTTGCTTTTGAAAGGTTTTTGGGGTCAGCTCACCTGTAAGAGCATAGACACCCAGATCATCCATGTAGATTGTTTGCTGGTACACCCTGTACACAGACTAGCCCTTTTCAAAGTAAGACAAACTTTTTACTAATAAAACGCAGCAGTTTTTATTATATGTCTTGTATTTTCATCAATTAAAAAATAATTTGCTTATCACAGGTTCAGGCCATTCTCCCCCCAAAATGCTTAATATATTCCTTTAATAATAGTTTGGAGTTTAAGCACCCGCACAGTATAAATTCAACGATTGTTTTTGGTGTCAAAAACTAATATAATTGCACCCATAAAAGCCCGTTCAGCGTCTTCCTCAGCATCAAAACAAACATTTCATTGCCTGACTGGGGGAAAACATAAAACCATGCAGCGACACTGATCAGAAATGACTTGAGAAGGGATTCTGGTCAAGGAAATGGCGCTTTAATGGCTCACAAAGTGCTCAGGAGATCGCCGTCTTGCCAAGCAAAACAACAATCTCCAGTGTGGTAGCCCGAAGATTGCACTAATGAGGAGCGATATGGAGATAAATTCTTGACTTGTATTACAGTCACAGCTGAAAGCCCTTTTACCGGGTTCGATTAGAAAAGATTGTGGATTCAATAATTAAGGATGACAACAGTTATGAAGTGAATTTAGTGTTGCTGCTGCCAACTGGAAAGGCTTGCGGCGTGAGTATGAGTTTTGATGGGCACTGACAAATCTGAGAGATGAAATGATTATAAGTGCCATGACTACAACCTATCTATGTCAATATTTTGCTTAGATTTTCCATAAAGGTTACATCCAGGGGCTTAGATGCAGGGAAAAATAATAATAACACAGCTTCATAATAATAATGCATCAGTAGAGCTGAAAATACAACCTATTGCATAATATCTGGGTAGATTAATAACATATTAAACAGGGTGACAGACTGACTCAAATTAATTCACAATGCCGATTCCAATCTATTAAAGCAGATTTAACACAGGGTGCCTACACAGTGCACTAAAATGTGGCTGTCATAATGAATCATATGGAAATGAAGTGCAAAACAGTAGATATTGAGTATGAAAGCGGGAACGTCATCACTGGCGATTTCGCAAGTAAAATTCCATTGGGAAAACACACTGGGCTGCAGACTGGATCCACCTTCAAAGGTGGAATCGTTCCTGGATCAGCATGTGACGTCAGGATTAATCTGGGCTCATTAAATGTTTCAAAAATGTTATGTTTTGGGAGTTGCTGTCCTGTGGGGGATATCGGTCACCATGGATACGAGGTGAAGTAGCAGACAGTTCAGTTGTGCTAGCGGTGTTGGAGAGCGGGAATCCTCAACGTCGAGGGTTGTGTGGGGATTTGTAGTGTTTTTGATCATGATTGTGTTTGCATAGCCATGAAAAAACATTAAAAAATCACCATTGTGAGATGGATAGAAAAAAACAACATTTATTGTAAAACTGAATTAAAATTCATCCTCCAGGAGTCGACGGAAAACCACAAATCCCTGTAAGAAGTTTAAAAGTGAGTTTCAAACCATGTAAAAGTAAAAATTTTCTTATGAAACCAGTGTGATGGACGTATTTTCTGCTCTGTTGATGCTGGAGAATCAATATAGGAATGCAAAAAATTCAACCGCGATATGCAGATGTATCGATTTTTTTTTTTTGTGCACAGCTATAATTAGAATCGGTGCAGACTTGAAGTACACGGCACAAGACATTGACTTTGGCTTTCTGTTGCCCCTTGGCTGTGAGCGCACGGTGCTCACCCCTCCCCTCTGGTATTCCTGGTGGAAAGCAATTCAGCAATAGATCTCTCACCTATTTGATGCTGTGAGAACCTTGATTAAAAAGCTAAGCTATTCTATCACACTGCTACTTGTTCAGCTCAATCGGTGGTCCTTCCCTCCCGAGCTCCCGTTCATACGAATCACCCGAGACACACAGCTCTCTCTCTCTCTCTCTCGCTGCTGCCGCAATCCCTGTTTATTATTCATGTTTATCATCACACCATGTCTGCTGTTTGCTACCAGTTTCATGGATGGACTGGCAGCAATTTAGAGTTGCCACATTTACCGTCAACACTGAAATGAATCCCACTTAGTTTAACACAGCCAACCACATTGATACGGGCACTCGGGCATGCACGCACACACATACACACACACACTGTTCCGACTACTACTGTAACCACCCACACAACAAACATTCACACACATAAAAACCTTGTCAGGGGGATCAGTTCTGGAAATGATTCCTGCAGCCTGTCTTCAGATCACCATTTAAGTTCACTTTTTTTTTTGAACACCAGGGGTTTTGGCTTCTCAGACCAAGCTATCATTTTCCACACTGAAGCATTACTGGAGAAATCTCAAATCTATTGGGATGGTGGGTAAATACCTCGGCGTGGCCATCATGTTTATTAAAAACATACCGTGCATGTAATCCTGACTGAGCTCAGCTCTTGCACGCAGAGAAATAACCAAAAAGAAAGAGAGAAAAACACTAGCAGGTGCGCACAGCCATCCCCAACCTGTAGATTCAATATTCCAGACGCTGTATTTCTGAATCTCCAGTGGGCCGAAGGTAAACATCAGCTTTTTATTTTCATAGCCTGTCATGATGCTTGCTTTATCAACTTTTAGATTTGCTTCTTTGTCAACAGACTGTGAGGATTAAAAACCGTGTAATGCCAACAGTATCCAGGCATTCTTCTATTTCACAAGTATTCAGCGGCTTTGTGTGCATCTGTTATCTTTGTTTTATTGTCATATCAGTAGGATACAGCAGTTCACAAAGTTTTTAAACAGTCATGGTCAAGAAACCAAACATGAGATGAAGAGTATGATGGAGAGACTCATTTCGTTCTCAGTTTGATTGGGTTTTGAGCAACGTGACTAACGGGATGTGAAAGCTGCATGTGAGATTTTAAACTCGGATCACTCTAATCACAGCGAGAAAAGACCTTTATTTGATTACTGAACGCTTAATGAATTCGATTGCTTACTACCTAACTTCAAGTGTAGCTTTTTCACGGAGGATTGTGATTACACGCAAAGTTTCTGCGGTCAATAAGGTACGACTCTGGAGGTTTGAAGGGATGTGTTTGCTCACACTTGTTGATATTGTGACATTTCGAGATGTGATTGCTTTTTCGGAGTTGGCAGCAAGCAAGCAGTCTTATTTCCATCGCAGTGAACCAAGATAGCATCATGATCTCCACCTCTCCTGCCTACGGAAAAGCTTGTAGCCTCAGTTAGGATCAGCCTCTGCCAGGATTCATCAAAATGAGATGCATTCTAGCTTGGCTCCCACCACCACTATCATCATCACCATCATCATTATCATCAGGGAAGATGTGAGTGCAATCAGAGCGTTACGCGTTTCAAAAAATAGGGCTGTCAAAAATATGGCTATAGCTATGGCTGTAGCCGGCGCTTGACCAATCGTGCTGCAGCCAATGAGCTCAAAATAACCGGACTAAATGGGTTGACCCTTTGTGCATGTGTCATTTTTATGATGAAGCCACCTCTCGCTATCTCTCTTACAACAGGAGGCAAAATATCCCACACACACTGCCTGCCCATGGTTACTTCATATAGACAGATAAAAGACACACCTATTCACTGGACAGACCTTTCACACAGGCAACATAAATTTGAAGGAAAAACAATGTAAGATCAGGAGATGGTCACTTACTAAAGGGCTGCTGACGCCCTACGCCTAAAGCTAAAGCACATCCAGAACGCAGTGATGCTGAAGGGATTTCAGTGCAGTGAGTCTCCAGGACCATTATGTTTTGGTTTGGTTTGTTTTTTTATGGACAAATTGTAATGTTCAACTTGTGTTTGACGTTATTTGGTTCTAATTTAATTTAAAATTAATAAATTAAAATCCCAACTCTGAAAACTTTATTAAACAGGCAGATAAACAGTTGGCTTACCACAAAATAAATTTTAAATAAACAAAATAGTGTCTGTAGCAAAACAACATCACTTCTGTAGAACTTAATGATTCATTTTACTTTTTTAAACTTTTGAATTAGATTTTTTTGGAGTAGCCTAACTCACCCGACAGTGGGAGAGGGGCATCAGAGGCAGAAAATCTACCTGCAGTAGTTTGTTGGCAAGCAAGACGGGATCTGATCTTGTGCAACATATATGGGCAGACTGCAAGAAATGGCGGCTGGTGATTTTTTAAATTTATTCATTTATTTATTTTGACACCAAGTTTTGTTTGATCAGTTTGATTCGTTTTGCGGTTTTAACATGGGACGTGAAGCATCATCAACATGAGTGTCAGAGGCCAAGAGACTTCATTTACCAGGTTTGTAGCCTCAGATGTTGAGATGAAATCTGTGCGGCGAGCTTGTTACAGCTATGGTAGCGTGTCACGATGACTGAGCACAGGAGTAGAAACTAGTGGCTGGTGGTGACGTTTCTTGTTTTTATTTCTGTGTTTTCCAGCACTAATTTGTTATTTACAGTGTAGCATTATCAGGGGAAATGGATGTGTCGATAGTGAGGTCACTGCGTCCTTTCAGATTTTAATGCGTCAGAGATGCAGGACGCGTACCCTTCAACATCACTGATAGTCTGCACAACACTTCCTGTTACATGACAGCATCATTCGTCAACTATTAAAGGGGCGGTTCACCCAGAATACAAAAACACAGATGTTTTCCTGCTTATCCCTAGAGGGTTCAGCTGGGTAACCTGGGCGCACATGCAACAAGGGGGCTCTGTTCTCAATGTGAGCATATTTTCTGTAGACAAGAGGGAAAATTATGCAAAACGTGGGCACAATTTCCTTAATTTGACAGCTCGAGACAGCAAGTTAAGAGCTCGAAGTAAGTAAGTGTGCACAAATTAGGATTTCTTGACTTCAGTCTAGTATTCCTGGGGCATAATGAATTACATCATGCGTACAAAAAGGAAATTAAAAAAATTCTGTGGCCTTTCCAATACTATTGAGTTTTCACATGTACATTTTTGGCATTTTGAGCTATATAAATGAAAATGCATCGAGCCCTATTGTATGGGGGTGATAGGAAACAGATGGTCATTGCACACTGGAAACCTCATCAAACTACACAGAAATAAGCATGTATAGGTTGTACAAAGGAAAACTACTCTTATTTCTATTTTGGTTGAACTGTTCCTCTATTTTTCTCTCTGTCTCATATATTTATGTTCTTGATGCTCTAATGTTTGAGCTTGAGTAATTAAGCTTTTACATGTTATGCAATGATGGCATCATCGGACCCGGAGCCCAAAGATTGACTTGTGTTTGCCATTCGCAGCAAACTAGCCCGCCCAGAACAGGAGAGAGCACCCATAATTCATGACAAGCCCTGTCTTCACCCAGCTGTCCTCTAAATCTGAAGTCCTATCCACCCCATCATTCTGTCTGCTTGTCAGACTGCCTTCCTCTCCAGCTGCATCTCATATATCCCTGCCTCCGAATGCTCTCGCTTTCCATGGAGGAGTGTTTGCATCCATCCACTTTACACCACTCGACTGACAGGAAACGAGGCGGTGTCATCACAAGTGTGGTCAATGTCTATTTCACACTGATGAGCTCGAGGATGTCTATAGCTGCGCATGGCTGAGTGTTTCCCAGATGTTGAGCATGTGATATGTTTGGAAATCGAGTTAGCAGTAAATAACGTGAAAGAGGGAGAGATTTAATAGAGCCTTGAAACTGATCGAACGCTTATCTTGTAGCTTACCGATGAAAATATGTGCGCACTCAAACACTCGTCTCGTTATCATTCATAGAAATGCCAAGAGACCTTCACATACACACAGGTAGATGTGAGCAGGTCTCAGAATTAAGGTCTTTAACCACCCCCTTCATTCTCACACTCACAGGGTTTCAAACCATCATCCCGCAGGTCTTTGAGAAGATCTCAATCTAAAAGAGCCTGGTCTGGTCTGTTCAAGAAGTGGAGATATTCCCGCCTGTCTGTGTGTTTATCTGCACATCAGCACAGACATGTAGCCTACACCGACAAGCAATCAATGATGACACGCACACAGGAGCTGTTGGAGACGTGTCCTCAGTAAATCGTTTCCTGATGACAATTCTGTTTAGTGAGTCAATATCTTCAAACTGGCTCCCTTTAATGAATTCATAATAGACATACACGCGCAAACATATTAATGCGAGCATCCTATCTTCTTTCCCTTGGCAGCATCGTGGTCCCCCATTGGAGGGCCTTGGCATCAAAAATGCATTGGCGAGATAAAAGTTTAAACAGCTGCGGCGCAGACCCGTCCTCTGTGATACACCGGCTCCACATTATCGTGAGCGAATCATCTGCATTCGCATCAGGAGGCAGGGCAGCCGTCACTGAACCCATTATCCTTTAATCTTTATTTGTAATGACACAGCCACACCCTCACTGAGCCAGGTGACGGACGGGACAAGTTTTCAATGACCTGACACAATGAAGCCGAAACTTTTTAAGTGCAGATCCACTTAATGCCACTGTTTGCCAAGGAGGAACGTCTCCGCCATGTTCCGCGACTCAAACCGCCGACTCAATTAACGAGCAAAGGAAGCCGCGCTTTTCCTAATGTCAGCCTAAAAACCCTTCCCGAGAAAGCAATTACTGGCGAGTGAGTCCGACTAATTCATTGTGACATGTCTGGCTGCGCGAAAACACAAGGAGACCGAGACAGAGTTGTGATGAGGGATCCAGGGTTCAGGCCACGCCAAGATGAATTGTCTTTTTTTTCCTCCCGTCCATTCCCATGTCTGTCCCTACGTGGTGACCTTAAGGTATAAGCCAACAGGGGCCGGTCTGTGACGCCCGTAGCTTGTATTCTGCAGTCAACCCACTCATCCATCAGATTTTTAAGGTCAGCTTCTATTCCCAGTCATTCTATTAAAAGACATCCAGACACACACAAGCATGCATACACAAAAACACAAGCAATCACGCACACATCTGACGTACAAACTAGCACGCTCATGCATGCACACACTCACACATTCACTCAATGCTAAAATAAAACTGTACCCAAAATAAGGCATATGCCCTGTATTCAGCTCACTGAACTTTATATACACAGAAGGGTGTGATTTTAATTGATTTCACCAGATAAAAACTGAAAACTGCAAATGAGGGAATCGACCACATCACATATTGAATCTAGCGTCTCCTTTTCCCTTCACGCCTGATATTGGAGGTCTTGTCTCTGCACAAGATGAGAATACCTTACTGTTTTATGAAGAAAGAATATTTTAATCAAATATTTTGGGAGTGCAAAACTGGAGTTAGTTTACATTTCAATAGAAGTCAGTAAAAGAATTGCAATTAAAAAATCAAGTAATATTAAATCGTTAAGTTCAAGCAGTTCAGCAGCATGGATGGTCATTACCAGATAAACTCAAGGTTGAGGGATAGTATAATCTAATAATAATCTATATAATCTAACAACACTATTAAAAAGTAAAGGAAAATAAAGTGAATTTCTGAGAGCAGACCGAATTGTAACCAGCAGTCTCATGGGTATAAGTAAAACTGACTCGAGTAAGATTGTTTAGTGAAGGAAGAGACAGAGAACATTCAGTAAAACTGGATGATTTTAAGTCTTGAGTGATATTTTTGAATCATTACTAGGGACTGCTTCAGACGGTAGTTTCAGACTTTTTCCAGCAGTCTTGCAGTGTGAATCTGTAGAGTGACCTTGAATGAGGGTCATCGTCTGGACAAAGGTCTCTGCCGGAGGCACTCCAGACACGCACAGTTCAACAAGGAACTGATAAAAAATTTACAGTCTCTTTAGTTGAGGGATTTAGATGTACAGTAGATGTTCTGCTACCAAGCGTAAAAGTCCACTAAAGTAAAAATATAAGAGCTGTAATTTGTGCCTGAGCTCTTTCTCTACACAAGCTGCAGTGACCCCAGTAAAAAAAAAAAAAAAAAACCTTCCAGTGTATAACAGTACCTTGTTTCTCATTGGCATTCATACGGAGGTGGCAGGGGAAGCCTCGTCATGATTTGCAGCAATCCCAGCACAAGGAGCCCCACATGATATGCAAATAAAACAAGGTGCTTTGCTTTTTAGTCCCATCTCTCACCGTCCTCTGGCCTGGGCTCCATCCATCACTGCTGGCCAGAGACGCAGCAGGATGGAGGACTTGGTATGCTACTGCCTGAAACTGCTGCATGAAACAAAGAATTAATGAAAGCCCATCTGTTTTTCAGGTGCATGTGTTCAGGATGTTACATTCCCGACATCTGAAAACATTTGGTTTTACAAAATCTTATGCAGAGTTGTGCGTGACTGCTCTAAACGAATGGCATTCACTGAACAGGCTCATGTTTTTGGTGAATCGAACACATCCATCTGCAGCCAATGAGCGTGATCATCTGTAGTCACTGTTTTACGGCACCCGAGGCCAAGGATTTACAGCAACCAGCATGCAGCATCACCAGTGCAAGTTTTAGGTTAGTTTCCTGAACAAATCAGTACAGACTCCAATGGAAAAAGATGGCACATTGTTGTGCAAACTATGCAAATCAGCCATATCGGCATCAAATTTGAAAGAGTTGAAGCATCAAACCAGTCATGAGTGAATGATGATCAGAAGAAATCATTAACAAAGGGTAAGACCATGACAAGACCAATCTGTTTTTGAGTTGTCCTGCTATATAAACACATACTCATGTTGGTTTTTCTTTGCTTTTAAAAGTAATCTCTGCGTGTGATTTTATAGCAGTGTATAGTAATTCATGTAGTTTGGGAAGTGGGAGGAGGCAGTGACTGGAGGCTGGGAATGAATAGAGGAGGTTTTACTGGAAAGCTCATTTTTTAAAAAAAAAAATGGGAGAAATGACCGTGAACCAGCTCATTCTTAGGATGTGAACTTTTTGAATTTTTAACTGCTGTACGAACATGAACTAGTTTGTTTTAATCCGTGTCAACTGAACTCTGAGCTTGCACAACACTGGTCTTACTTATCATTCTGCCGTCATACTGATTGTAATATATTCCAATTATTTCCTTGTGGGAAGCAATAGGTTTGTCTCATTGGGATCAGATCAAAAAGTTTAGAGGTACTGATGACAAGATTAGTGTGAATATGCAGAAGCTGAGAGTGCGCTACATTGGAGAATTATTATGTAATAAAGCTGGCTTTGGAACCAGCTGGCAAAATGTGTGTGTTGACTACAAATATTTTAAACCAGGCAGTGAAGCTGAAAAGTCTTAAACTGTAAAAGTGGGCTGCACAATACTGATTGCTATCAATATTTCACTATTTTAAAGATTAACACTGCATTCTCACCATATTGTTTAAACCATAAAGACCCTTTCTCCCTAGCTGTATTTACACTGCATTAAGGAAGGTAGAGGTAAAGATTCCCATCAACACAACTTCCAAGTGTTCACATCAGCTGAAAAAAACAACAGGTAAACAGGGGGAAAAGTAAGCTAATTTGACAGTTTTGACAGTTTTTAAACCCTATATCCAATGGCAACACCATTAAATAGTTAAATATACAAAATATGCAGTTTTGCAATAGGCTGTGTTTGTTTGAAGGTTAAAAAAGCATGTACAATAATTATCAGTTTGGATTTAGTTATGTTTAACAGCAGCTATTCTCCAGATATTTCCGCATTATTTACCTGGATTTAACTCTGATGTCTATCATAGGATGCATTTTGGCTAATCATTCTCAGATCTTTCCAGTCAAGGATACACATGGCACACTGAGGGAAGGAGGGCGTGCAGGGCAGACCGCAGGCTGATGGCGGGCGTGTTAAACTGGTATTGCAGGCACGAGCAGGTGGAGGAAAAAATCATGTGGGAGCTAGCAGGTGCCGATGTGAAATTGTGTGGGCGGGCATGGTCTTTTCCATCCCAAGGCCCATCTATTCATCTTTATAATGTATCAGGGCCCTTATGAAAAAAAATATTTCTCACAAAGCATTTGGGCCAGTCTATTCTTGTATTTATTAAACGTGCTGACACTGTTTATTTATTAAAGCACTGACACTATTAGCAGTTTTTCTGAGTCATTTTCTTAATTTTCTATTTGTGGACATTGTGTGGGGTAGAAAAATTGAAAACTGAAAAAGAAGCAGAATGTTTCTGTCAGGTCTTGGGCTGCTTGAGAGGGTGAGAGCTAAGTGCCTAACTCAACATACATCTGATTGGCTGCTGGGGGCCGACTTCTCCCACCAATCATCGCACTTGCATTTATTGTTTACATGCAGTCATGGCGATGCCCAAATCCCACTGTTGTATGCAAGAGTATGCAAGAGCCTGGCTGAACAAATGCACTCCAACTGGCCCAGGTCCTTAACTTAAAACCCCCAAAATGTCATTTCATTTCATCAAAGACATCAGTTGTCACATATACATATGACATTACAATGATGTAAAAATAATTTGGTTTGGTACATCGTGGTACCTGATCTGAATAGTTTGGGAACCTCTGCCTTAGATCAAATCTTTACATCTGCAGTTTTCCAATATCCTGCAGTGATAAACATAATAAAACCAAAAAATGACACCCAAATGGAGGACAAGGAATTAATTTGTCTCACTCATAAATCAGCTCATTTCTCCTCAACACAGAGTGACATCAACATCCATGAGCCTTCAGCCCCACTCCAGGCAGGTGTCAGAAGTGTACGCCGACAGTCTTTGTGTGATTATGCTCACCACCACAGGGGGAGACAACAGTTCCTTGCTGCAGGTTTAAGTGTATTTAGTTTGCAACAGACTCAAATTAATTGAGGATTGAGAATTTTGACCTATCATATAGGGAAGTGACTATTAAAACGCTGATCTCTGACATAGAGATATAAGGCGAAAGTTAGTTCGCATCATACCACACTACCTGAACTGGCACCAGCACCACATTTATTATAACCAGTGCTGCATACAACAGTTCAACATCCGTTCAACCGTATCACCGTCATTTCCTTACTTTTAATTGGATACACTTTGTCACCCTTTGCTCACGGTGGTAGGTGTCCTACAGGAGAGACAGTATGGTTTTCTTTATGTTTGCTTCTTTATTTAAACATCCGGCACATTGTCTCCTAGGCTAAAATTGGCAGCAGTTCCTCAGAAAGAAAGACTGCTAGAAAGTAAGATAAATGAATACACACATACATATATATATAGAAGAGGGAGAGAGAGAGATTTACTGAGAACTAATGTCTCTGGGTATCTCCTACAGTAGCCATGGTTAGCACATTGTGGCTCTAATTAGACTCACGAGGAGTTGATTCCTTGCGGTTTTTGTTGTCTAGGAAGCAGACAGGCATGAAAGTGTTTAGAAGGTAAAAAGTTTCCTTTCTCACCTTCTCACAGTGACAGGACACGCCGTGATTGGGCTGATCAAACGGCTTGTTTTGGGTGCAAAACAAATGGATGAAAACCATCTGTGCATAACTATCATGGCGGTGAGTGCCGTTGTGGTGTGATGTGCGATTTAGCATACTGATAGGATATGTAGTCTGGCAGCAAGAAATGTGATTGAATGGTTAGTAATTCATAGATCATATGTTCCCTTCTCATGGGAATGATGTTCCTGTTACAGACTCGTAATGCCTTTTCTTCGAGAAATCATTTGTATCACAGGCCTATCCATTTGTCTGAAGGGTGAGATCTTGTTATGGAGTTGATTTTGTTGGTAAGGAGGAAATAACATTACAAGGAAAAATATATGACTGCAAAACCAATAAGACTGTCTTCAAGCTATTAAGGCAACATGCACGGTCAAGAGTCTGCACTAAGTATTAAAATCTAGTTTTTCATAAAGCCAAGGAAAAATCTCCCATTGGGATGATATTATATTATTTCAATGCAGTTTCACTTGTTTCAGGAATATGTTTTTGCTTTTTTTTCTGTGAATATGTTGAAATAAGGCAGATCAGCCCACTAGTATTAAGAAAATGACATCCAATTTGTGGAACCTTATTCCACTAACAGATTTTTTTTATGTTGTTTTAAGAAAACATTTGATTACTCAGCATGAAGCAAAATGACATGTTCACAAGGTGTGTGGTGTGGATATCGAAACAATCAGAGAGCCCTCGGGACAAAATAGAGGAGCAGGTTTTCCATTTGGACTTGACTATCATCTCATCTTTCTCATCTTTTATGGAACACCGTGGTATGGAACTGTTATGGAAATATTTCTGCGAAAGCACAGAAGAAACAGCACCCAGGATTGCATTATGTCATGTTGAGACAGATAGGAATATTAGCCATCTACATGTTTCTGAACAGGATCTTATTTTGCACACCTTTGTAGGACTAATGTTGGGATTTCATGAATAAAAAAACGTGTTAATTTTTGTGCGATAACAACACAGTCCTCCACAGAAATGTACCGTATTTGATCTGAAGGTGAAAGGAGTACAGTATAGTGCACTAGCTGAGGATGATTGGGGCTCTCTGACACCTGTCAGGGTTGGCTGTCTGACTTTTGGCCTTGTCACAGCAATTCTCTGCTTTTAAATGAGCTCATTTGTGGCTACCTATCTACACGGGGGTGGACAGTCAAAAGGCCATGACAGGGCGTCAGAGCACATTGGTTTACCTCAGCCTCAGCTTCACCCTTACCGTGAGACCATGCCACATCCTTCCTCTATTTGTTCAGGCAGTGCTCAGACTCATCTTCAAATATTTAGCTCACAAAACTAGACACAAAACTGTCATTTAAATACTGGGTATATTAGTGTTCTTGTCTGAATATATGTATTTGTGTTCCAGATGCGCACAAATCCTGCTGACATTTTGGGGCAAATTTTAATGAGAAAAAAATTTCCAAAAGTCAACTTAAAGAATATGAAAATGAAGCTTAAATCTTAAATGCCTGGAGAACATTACAGGTGACATTTCAAGTTAATTCTTTTAGGATCTGCAAACATCTGGGCTCTTAACAGTTCATTTAGTCTATAGTCAAAAGCTTGTTTTTCCAAAACAAGTGACAAATTCTGCTGGTAAGAGGAGATAATCCTGTTTGTTTCCAATGCAGTCAATGCAGTTTCACTTGTTTCAGCATTTTTTTTTCTACAAGATCATAAATATGTTGAAACAAGGCAGATCTGCCCACTAACTAAAGTGACACTTGATTCAAGAAAATTGCTGAAGCAAGTTGATCAGCATTACAGTAAGTGTGATTACCTCAACTCACTAGCAGGTCACTTCAATTCACTTCACTTGTTTTAAGAAAAACTAGATCTTTTAAGACAGACTCTGAGGTTAAGTAACTTGTTAAGATGCATTTTTGGGATTTTCAAGGCTTGTTCATCCAGTAGTGATCAGTCGCTACAACAGCGATACATGATGAGCCTGGTGTTGATACAGCACCATGTCCTGGTGGGGCTATGACTGAGGAGAGGCTCCACTGCCTCTCTGTGTTTCTGAGGTGTTTGATGTTTTCAGCCCTGCCCCGGGCTCTGCCCCAAACTCGAGCTTCATGCAAATCACCTCATTACCATAGCTGGCTAAACTCAGGACAAGGGGAACCTTCAGATACAAGCTGTTGCTTAGAGAGACGAATGTCTTTCGGTGTTTCTTTAGAACCACTTCTAATATCATTAAATTGGCTGAAAGTTGAGAGGTTATGTGGTTAAAGCATCGGTGCATCTATGTAACGATCAAGTGGGCCGAAGTGAGTGTTTGGTGGGAAATTACGGCATAGTCATGGCAAATGTTAGCATTTATTCTGTTGTCATCCCAACGTTAATGTGGGCTCTTTGATCCTTCTTGCCTTCAGGACAGCGTGAGTGCTCATCTGCTGCCCTCTTGCTGCACAGTGCAGTGTTAGACTCTCAGAGGAGGCTAAAGATAACACTCCATATTTATCTTATTTTTTGAGTGATTTTGTCCAGACCCTTCCTGCCAGATTAGGAGTAGTAGTAGCGGTGCATATTAAATGTACAGTTCAGGTGGATACATAGAAACGATGTAGTCTCACCTAAAATGATGAAGTACTTTTAATACTTAACTTGCATCTACAATCAACAGCTAAGGGCTCATCTGAATTATATTTTCCTTTGCTTTCAGACGGACAGACGGAGGAGCAGACAGAAAGACAGAGCTCTTTGCCGCATGCTGAAAGAGTCGTGATTTGTTGAAGGTCAGACTTTTTTTTTTTTTTTTTTTTTTTGCCTTACAGGGAAGTCATTGTCCAAGATTTCAATAGCAAAGTATTGACTTGACAACATGCGGTCCTCTATTCAGATCGAGGCCTGGATCATTTCTTTCCCAACAGCAGTAAGTGGCCCTGGCCAAATGACAGACAACAACTTGGCTTATGAATAAACCCCAGTGTGGTGCATGTGAGAATCTTCGATCACTTCATTTCTAAGACAAAACACAAGCGCACCACCTCTCTTGCTTCTTCTGCTGCACGCACTTTATTTCCCTCTCTAGCGCTAGCCCCCTCTTGTTTCTTTCTTCAGTATTTCATTGGTGCCAGTGTCAATATTTCCATTCCGCACCTATATTTACTGACTACCTCCAAATGATGACATGCTTGACACTCAAAATATTAGCTTGCTGCTCTTGCCATTTAGCTAACGTAGATGTGTACTCCGGAGATCTCTCTGAAATGGCAATAGACTTCAAAATGGCATGAAAGGCAAGTCGCCATCCTAGGAGATGTGCTTTCGTGGCAATTGATCTGATTATTGTGATTTTTCATAATGCCAGGACATTTCATTGTTCCACAGGGACCATAAAATGTCTGGGAAGCACCCTCATGGAATTTAATTAAAAAACAACAAATACCACAATCCTTTATGTTCAGCTTTGTTCCACCCAAAGCTCATATAATATTCATGGAGCAGATGCGGCCAACACAACCCATATTGTTTTGTTGTTAACATCAAATAAAAGTGGGAAATGAAAACATTATTTTGTAGAGTTTGGAGACATTTTTTTTTGCCCAGACATTTGGACATATGCTGTGGTAAGTAGTAGTTGGTCATTTGTAAGTTGAAGTTGAATATTTATATGCAGAGTGATGTGTACAGTGTATGCGCTACAGTACGGCATGTCTTACATAGTCCCTGTGCACTGTGAGATGCCGTCGTCCTTTGATGTGCATCAGTATGCACTGTGAGACTCTTCAAGTTGTCAATATCTCTGCACCAATGTCATCGAGACAAAGCCTCCATTTATTCCTCTTGCTGATTAAGCTATGTCAGTAAAGTCTAAGGAAGAAGAAGACATAGTGCAGTTACTGTATGTGTGCCCAACACCTCCACAGCAGATTTCTCCTTTTGGACGAACACCCAATTTTTTTTTGTAGTTTTCTATCACTTTTTATCTGGTGTGGCGACTTTACTCTTGAAATTCTAAGTGCAGCCAAAATGGCTTGGGTGCGAAATTCTAGTTTGGGGAAGCAAAACATTGTATATTGTGAGGAAAATGCCTGGGTTTGCAGCTATTGTGAATTTAACATCTCTGTCCACACTGTGCCGCAATAAAACCAATATTGTATTGCGTATTGACTGTTCGGCTCCTTAAATCACAAAGCAAAAGCAAGCTTTACAGGAAGATTAGGTGAAAATGAAAAAATATAATCCTCCTTGTTTGCTTTCAGTTTGGCCCCAGTTGAGACAGTGGACTCACCTTAGCGTGCGTATGCTATTAAACTAACAGCGATATTGGCATTTTCAGAGTTGTGTTCAATGAATCTCAGCTTCAGCCGATGAGTGTTGCGAACAAACAAGACCGAGCTGCCGCCTTCTTGCCCTCTCGCCCCTTTCTCTCTCATTGACCTCTCCTCAGACCTGAGTGCTGAGTGGTAGACCACTAATCCAGCTGACCACAGTGCTTTCAATCAGTTCTCTCACTCAGGCTCCCCCTTCATTTTCTCCTTCTCTCTCTCCCTCCCTCTCTCTCTCTCTCTCTCTCTCTCTCTCTCCCCACTTCCCTCCTTCTTTCTTGCCATCGCTCCCACTTAAACCTAGTACGCAGGGGGCCTGACCGAGCGGATTGATTTCCAGTAAGGCGGCGTCTGGAGCGCATTCCATTCTGGAGGTTTCCGGACGTGTTCATCCTCCTTTATTGCACTCTAATCTCCAGAGGCGGCCGTGTCTGCTCCTTAGGCTCTGCTGTAGACACACACACACACACACACACACACAAGCACTAGGACAAAGGAACACGCACACAAAAACTCATCAAGTCCACAATAATTTTGGCATTTGGCTCTTCCCTCCACAGACCTATGCTTAATATCTAAGTGCTTTATGAAGTTTTTAAGGATCGTTATTGCCTTCTTTGTCTTAATGAATGCCACTGACCTTTCACAGTGGGGCCGCCCTTAATGAAGAATAAATAAGCATTTCATTTATAGCAATAAATGATACCAGTATTAATGCTCCCATTCAGGAGGCTCATAATGCTGTCCCAGAGGTAGGGTGATTCTAAGAGGTAGCCTCCTTTGGCCTGTATTCTGTATCTTTGAACCTCTCACTCCATGGGCACCCACCAGCTGCCGCCCTGTGCTGAGTGAATCCCCTCCACCAGAGATCCCTCACCTTCTGCCAGAGCGAGCACCTACCCAGCGCTGCCAAATTAATGTCAGGGTCAAAGTTTTAATGCACTCGCCGACCAGAGTTGCTGTTCTGCCCGGCTTGTGTAGATCAGTGGGATAATGAGATTTCCTTGCACCTGGTGATTACACTGAGCAGCCAACCAGAAACGAAACACATCAGGCCAGCAGGATGTGCCCGGTGATAGGCGGCCTATCGCATAGATCGGGTCTCTCATCCCCATTCTATTCTTAGCTGCTCTCTGCTCGCCATTCCTTCCAGAGACGGATCAGGTATTTTGGGCAGCATCTCTGAAGTTGTGAGGCTTTTTAAACACACGCACACAATTACCAAGAGGGTGGAAGGACGGTGTTTGCTTACACAATGTGTTTTTGTGTCAGTGTGTTTCTCCAAGAGCACAACTAGTGTCATTTGTTCCTTTTCCAGGAGGACATTTTATTCATCAGGGTCTGGGAGAAAAGCAAAGGATTAAAACACGATTTAAATTGTTCATTGCAACAACTGATCAACATATTCGTTCACTGACTACAAGTTTCGTCTTTTCATTAGCAAAAACCAAAGCACCCTGTAGCATGAATTTACCAAGCTTTGGATACGACTAAATTCCTTAACCAAGGG
>OMLB01062973.1:28384-41568 GCA_900302555.1 Myripristis jacobus | reverse complement strand
TGTTACGTAAGTGAAAATAAGCAGTCTTGGTAATATCCTTAATGTGCCTGTCAAAGGATAAGCCGGGATCAAAAGTAACACCGAGATTTCTGGCTGCCACACTTTGTGAAATCACACAGTTGTCGAGCAGTACCGTTAACTGTTCAAAACAGTGTCTATGTCTGGGAGGGCCGACTACTAACATCTCAGTTTTATCTGAGTTTAACAGTAGGAATATATACTATAATTGTTCATTGCAACAACTGATCAACATATTCGTTCACTGACTACAAGTTTCGTCTTTTCATTAGCAAAAACCAAAGCACCCTGTAGCATGAATTTACCAAGCTTTGGATACGACTAAATTCCTTAACCAAGGGGAAGAAACCTTTGACTTCTTGTGATTCTGCACACGCTGTACAGAAGCTCTCATCTGCCGCCTTTGCGTCTGATCCTGCGTACCATGGCTGAGTGAAAATGCTGGCGATGTGACATGGGCTGATGTGGTGCCAGTCCCAAGCAGCTCAATAATGATGAGATAGATGTATGACAGCCGCTCACAGGAGAGTGTCAGCCCATTTGTCTTTCTGTCTCCACAGAAAGATTGATGACCCTTCACCCCCGCCGCTCCTTCTGTGGAAATATTCACAGCGCTGACACGAGAAGCCTATCATCATCGCTCACTCTCTTACCCTTCACCCTTCAAGACTTCAAGGCTTGTTTAGACTGAATTAGTGAGTTGGTTTTGGTGAATGCCGTTTTTTTTTTTTTTTCTTTAGCTTTATAGTGATCAAAAATGTAATTCATTTAGTTGGTTCATGCTTTAATTTGAGTGTACATGTTCAAACATGTACCCATTTATGTGTATCTGGATACATGCACACACACACACCAACATGCACACACATCTGTCTCTAGGGAGTATAGGTCAGTCACAGATGGGTCCAGGGCGGGGGAGCAGGCCGGAAGATTGGAGGAAACAATTATCTCCATACATTTCAATCCCTCTGTCCCTAGGGAAATGTAGCACTGATGGTTCCAGCCTGCAGTTATATGACATTTTCCAAGACCACAACACCATATAGTCTCTGTGCAGCAGGGGGAAAAAAAACCCTGATCAGATGAAGTTCAACACCCCTTTTATTGAAGGCTCATTCCTCATTGACTTTTGCTAGTCTCACTTCACAATTGCAGCATTCATAACTACCAGCCCAATGGTCTAAGTCAGCCTTGCGCTCGGCAGCATTTGGCTTAGAGTCTTTTGATGCTGCATTCTACTCTGACGGCTACGGTGGTTACCTTGGTAACAGCACATGGTTGAGAGTTCGGAGAAGGTGCGAAGAGAGCTTGTTGATGCAACAGTTGTTAATGAGAAAATAAGTATGGGCGAATGTGTTTCCTTGTTAACTCTCTGGATCTTTGACATTGCATCATGACATACAGTATGTCACATCTCACATAATTATCTGCAGATGAAATCCAGCCATTTCATACATTTCTAATATAAGACTATGTGAATGTCTTTGTAGCAGTTTAGTCCTATTCTTTTTAACCAAGAGTTGCCAAGGAAATAGCCTGCAATTTCCAGTGAGTTTCCGATTTGATTATATTTAAACATTCATGCGTCTGAAAAAAAATGTATCCAATTTGAATTTCAAAAGAAGGAACAATGTTGCTGTGAACCAAGGCTTGAAAAACCAGGGCCATTTAACACTCCTTTAATTTAATAGGGGACACAATGCACATCAAACCCATGTGGATTTCACTCTCAGCACCTTAAGGAAGCTCACTTCTCTGAAACGCATCTAAGTGATTTAATCAAGGATCAATCACACACAGTCAAGTCAATTGCTGGTGGCAGTAACAAGCATCAAATCACATTACATATTGAAGTGCCATTAAATTTTACTTGTAAGTTGTCATCTTTACAAACAGGTTGGATGAAAGGACAGACAATTGGTAGCTGCTGAACAAATGACACTTCTCTCTAGTAATTATTGTCTGTTAAACTTCAAACATCATGTAGGCTCTGTCATGTCTGAGAAACTAGCCCTTCAGTGGCTCACTCTGCTATATGCTCACCAGGACATGCGTTTGATTCCTGTACTGTTCAAGTCTCTCTCTCTCTCTCTCTCTCTCTCTCTCTCTCTCTCTCTCTCTCTCTCTCTCTCTCTCTGTCCCTCTCACCATCTTTTTCTCTGCACACCCTTTGGTTTCCTCTGCTCTGTGCTTCTTGCTAGACCTCAGGTGGGTTCACTGCCCATTTAAAGACATAGAAAGCAAACAGCCACTCCAAAGTGCAGGAAGTTCAAAAGTATCCTTCCAGGCTGCCACCACCGTTTTCATGTGGGAGCCCACTACTACAAGCCTTTGAAAGAGTGATCCTGACAGAACATCTTCATAATTTGAATCATTTCTATTATCCAATGAAAATAAAAGACACCTTTGACATGAAAGATAATTTGACATATTTCAGTTCTAAGCTGTAATGCCTTTTTGAACTCCAGAGACGCTTAATTACCATATGCCTGCTGGCTTATTCACAGTAGGGATCCAAAATGGAAGGAGTGATAAAAGTGGCCACATTTATGCACCTGTGTACAAGAAAAGAAGCAATGATCATTTCCTAATGATCTCAGTGATAATGTATCGTTTATTTGTAATTCACCCAAATTGCTTAAATTATAGTCTGAAGGAATAATGCCAACCCATACTTTATTCACAAAGAAATACCAGCAAACATGATGTCTTTCATATGAGAGCCAAATAAGTCTTTCTTGTCTAATATGAAACCATTACCCTGAAGGTGTTTGTCAGGCGAACACCTAGAGGTGATGTGTCACACTTAAATAAGAAGCTAGGGCTGTTCTAATGGGTAATTAGATTCCCACCTGCATCTCCGATCATTTTTAAAGTGTTGCACAGCAGCTAATCAACTTGCAGAGGAATCTTAGGCCTTCGCCATCTCTCGAGGCTGAATGTTGAAGATCTTGGTAACAGTGAGTGACAAGGCATCTATCATGTCTGCAGCCAAGGTCTTCTCATTTCTAAAGCCTGATTGATTTCTTTTATGCTATTTTTTTCTTCTCCTCTCAAAGATAAATAGATAAATGTCAGCTGAGCACCGCAATCTCCCACCCAAGTGTTTGATCATCGGCTAACTGAGCAATTCAATAAAAGATTTTTACCCCTGCTGGAGTCTTGCCAGACTTTTTGTATTAAAATGCTATCCCTCTGAGCCAGGGCTATTGCTGTCATTCTTGTTCCAATACCTTGCTTCCCTTTCGTATCACCACAGCTCATACAGCTCAACCAAACCTGATGAAAAGGGACCAAAGCACTGTTGGTTACACTGAGCAACCCAGGAGAGAACCCAAATCACTGATGACTATATCAGCTGAACATTCATTTCAGTTGAACATTTACCAGCACTATTGAATGGCTCTTCACATGTCAAAAGGAAAACAAACAGAGACAGAATCAGTTTAATGGTTTAATAAAGCTTCTAAAAGTACAGCTCGGATCTTCTTTCACACTCTGGGGAAATATTCTCTCATTACACAGGGTGTGGGGGAGGAGGAGAGAAACAGTAATAAGGCGGATTTCATCCAAGGCTCTGGAGAAAATGAAACCTTCCCGGTGACAGTAGGCCAGGTAATGGGTTTCATCTGGTTGCACCCATGGAGGAAAATTAAAAGAACATTATTGGAATGTGGGAGAAAAATTCTTTGTTTTTACTTACTCAGGGACTGATTGCTTCCATCACAGGAGACGAGTGAAATGATAATTTTCTGTGTCTTGATCTTGTTTTGTAATATACTTTAACAGCCACCTGTTGGGCTTTCAACAATCCTAACAGCTTCCTCTGCACAGTGAAAGTGCGGATGGTGTTATCATCATCATCTATTCTAATACTTGTTGACGTGGCCTAGTGTGAGCATCAGAGGACACACTATACACATCATCAAGGAGTACCTGATGATGAGTATAATGCAGGATATCAGTAACAGTACTTGATAATTATTAGCTAGAATCCCACATGTTGTTCCGGACTATTCAGGATTACAAGGATTGTGAGTTAGGACCTGTAACAATTGAATAGCACATGCTGGAAAAACAATGTGCATTGTATAATGAAGTAGCATTTAGGTGGGTAATTACTACTAAAAATAAGTTTGTTGATTAAGTTATTCTAGAGACATAATTGTTAGCAGATTACTAATATCCCAGTGATACACATTGTTACAGTGAAGCATAAAATTGTGAGAGTGCCTTAATGAACATTACTGCTGAATAGTTCTGTGTCGTCAGCAAACAAACAAATTCTTTTAAACAGCTCTTTGGTGAGAATGACTGGAACTTAATTGTACTGCCTGAGACATGTTCTTTTTTTATCATATGCCACCGGTGACCTCATTATTTTCTGACCATAGTCACAGGAGGAGCTTACCTGGAACTGTATGAGGATTCAGAATGACACCAAAGTCGTTTTTAGGCTAATAATAATTTTACTATTTATGACAATTATACTGTGTCCGATAACACTTTGTGGCAATTTGAGACTGTTACCAACCTCTGTGCCTGTAAGACTTATATTTCAGCAGCATGTGAACAAACTCCTATGCCAAAACAAAAACTAAATTAAAGAATTAAAGAGAATAATAGCCTAATAAAATGATACAAAATTAGATAAATAGCAGGCAGTGAAAAATAATCATTGTAAAAAAGCTCATTTATAGATAACAGATAGACTGAATACACCACATCTCAGTAACAGACCAAACACTTTTAGTTCAGATGTTGTTTGCTGTTGCATTGCATAGCAGTGCAAACATGGAAGTACAGACGAGTTTGTGAATATGCAAGGCTTGACTATATGTTTTATTTATTATATATTTTAACTTATTGGTTTTTGGGTTGTTATTATTTGTCTATTATTATTCACTGGTGCATGGGAGACACTTTTCATTCTTCCATGTTTAACATGTTTGAATGACATTAAAGTATATCTGAATCTGAATCAAAGTTCAACAAACATGAACTCTGACCTTCACATGAGTGTGCTGCTGTTGCAATTTTTTTGCCTCTGCCTTTTTTTTCATTGCTTGCATGGATTTACATTCTACCTGTATGGGAAGTGCAACGACATGTTCAGTGGTAATCTGACCTCATCTTTAGTGTGAGCTATTTTGCTATCAAAGAGTGCAGATTTACACTACATAACGTTGTGAATATAAATCCATTTAGCACAAATTAAATGTAGTAATTTTGTTGCCATTTTGCCCTTTTTGGAATCTGCTTTAGTGATGATATACAGTATAACAACACTCTGTTGTTTTACTATTATGCATTATTCTGCTTTACTAGTGTTCAGTAGTAACCATTAATTGCCTTAACACCTGGGATCTACATTGTAACATTAACAAACAAACAGCGCAAAGATGGACACGTTTCTAAGTTAAATCGTGAATGGAGGAAGATGACATGTGGGAGGACAGAAGATTAGATACCGGTGGCAGCTTTCTTTGTTTTTTTTGTCCCTAATATTGACTGGCAGCACTGCTTCCTAGGCTGTGGTTTTGGTTAAGATGAGGACCAGGAGGCACTGCTGTACAGGCAGTTCTCAGGGCAAGAAAGTAGAATGACTGGATATTACGGTGGAAACCTCAGGCAAGGTAGCTTGTGGTCGGGAAACTGTCTATCTTCAGTTCATTTGCTTAATTTCTGATGGAACTACTTGTGTTGGCAGAGCCAAAAAAATTATTAAATGAGTAAATCAATTTTTTTTACCGTTGTTTGATGAATGGTGTTGTTTGTAGAACTGTTGTATGAAAGCAATATCACACTCAAATTCGTGCTGATATTCATGGCTGTGATTTAGGTTGAAGGCACAAGGACGCAGTATGTGCACTGAAGATAATATTCAGTAAAACAGTGCTTCCTCCCGTGTGATGTTGCTTAAGTAACTCTTTCACCTGGCAGAGGGGTATGAAGATAATAACAGAATCTTCATTTTGAGGTGAATTGTTCTCCTGAAGTGGAAGAGTCCAGAAGTGATTGTATGGCTGTCACAGTCTTACGGGTCACAGTTTGACATGGAGTTTTCTTGAAGGGATGAATTATCAGGTTTGGATGGACTATTACTATGCAGTGCTGACCGGAGTGGGAAAGTCAATACACCGCTGGGGAACCAGAAGGGAAAAGAGCCAAGATCAGGTAAAATGATGACAAGGGAAAGGAGAGTTAAGTAGTGGCATTGTCACTAAAGCCAAAATTCTATTTCTAAAAATAAACTGCAGTAAGCACTTTTCAAGAGAGAAACAATAACACTGTAGCAACTGAAAATGTACCAGGCGCACTTCGATGACACCAGGAGCTACAAAGTAAGTTATTTTCAGTTCAAAGAAACTAACAAGTCAATAGATTTAACTTCAGTTTGACACAGGCACAAAGTGAAAACTTGCAAGGTGAGGAAAGAGTTTCAATATTATGATTCTGTAAGTGTTGCAGGTCTATAACTGGCTGCAGCTGATTGTCATTTAACAAGAGTAATACCTGTTGTTCACTGCTGCACAAGGTTTATAGAGTTGATATGGAGTTGATGCTGCAGTGGGGGCTCTTAGGAAGCAATTACAGGGAAGACAATTGATTTCCATTTGAATCATACTTGGAGAAGAAAAACAATTTCATAAATGTTCTCAGTAAAATGGGATATCAAATGAATATTTTTCTCACCTTTCAAGCTATCCCTTTCACAGTCTCTGCCCATCAGCATCATTTCATTGCAACGTAGCTCGCACAGACTCACACCAATCCATGGTAATGTAGCACCCACTGGCCAGCCAATGTGTCTGGCTCAGGGCTTTTTTTTATCCCCATATTTTGCATATCAATATGGGCATCCTCAAATTGAAATCTCTTCCTATTTTAGGGGATCACTTTTTGATGGCTTCTCATTACAGGAATGTTGACTATGGGTCAAATGAAAATGTCATCACAATCTCAGGAGAGGCCGCTGAGGAAGAGTCCGCTCAGACACAGAGAAATGTCCACTTATAGTTTAACCTCATTCGCCCGGGAGATGACAAATCGGAGCCCAGTGGAGAAGGGCACATGGCGGCAGGGGGGTGAATGAGTGTTTGAAGAGGTGCCAGTCAGCCCCAGTCCAGTGCTATCAGGCCCGTTTGTGACAACCTTACATGCTTCCCGTGGTGTTAGTCACACACCATTATCACTTTAAACCCGACAGTTAAGCCCAAGCTTGCTATACTTGCTGGCATTGAATTTTCTTCCCTTGGAAAATGGAAAACTGAAAATGACATCCTGCTAAGAAAGCACATTTCCAGTAATCTCATCTGTATAACAGTAAACTTATGCAACAAAATACGGCATTTGCGCTTGTGAGAGTGCACCTGCCTTTGCTGGTCTATGAGGGTTGGGCTTGGGAGTATTTTGTGCACAATTTACCTCTCATCTGCTTCGCTCTCTGTTCTATAGCTTTAGAAATGATGTGCTTATAAACTAAAAAGCCACGGCTCTCAGTGGCTTAACATTGAACGTTTGAAACGGGCTGTACTCATTGAATAGGAATTCAAAAAGCGGTGAGGTGGGCTCACTCTTACAGGCCTCCCAACACAAAAACAGCTTTTCATGTCTGTTGAGCTTCACATTAGTTGCTTCAGCGTCAAGGTTGAGAGTCAAAACATTTCAATGGTTTCACCTGTGTCTCCGTGGTAACGCTTTTTTTCTTACATCAATGCACATAATAAATGACTCCGTCTGAACACCAACTCCATAATTGCTTTTGTTGCTGAAGCAAGAAGATCCCGTCACCAACCCTGCACAATGCCACGTCTGTTGTCTCCCCCATACAATAGAGACATTCCAGGGCCAAACGCCTCCTTCACCCCCCCTACACAAACAACAGTATTTGACACAAATATTAAATATGTATGCACGTCACTTCAAGGTGAATCACAGCTTCTCCAGATTTTTTTGGTAACCAGTCATAATAAATTGGAGGTCACCGGCAGTGATAGTGTATGGAAGACCTAACTGTGCTGGTTGAGGAAAATGAGCCCGTAGTCTGCAGCTGTAGCAGTTCAAGCTGAGAAGAGAAAGTCAAGCGGTAACAAGCAACCTGTGGGGCTCTGCTGCAACAGGCTGCTGTGGGAGCATCAATTCAATAATGAGGCAGACCATCAGAAACATCTGCACTCATGTAGACAAATAACATTTCTAAACAACTATGCAGGGTTTTTATGGATGCTGATGGTATTTTGCGTATGTGAGCATGTATTTGTGTAGCTTAATGATGTCCAGTGTGATGAAAGAGAGAGGGGTGTGTGTCTGTGTATATGTGTGTGTGTGTGTGTGTGTGTGTGTGTGTGGTGGAGGGTTTCAAAAGAGGAAGCAGACAGCTGTTCCAATCACTGATTAATGACATCATCACCCTCTCATCCCCCCTCATTTTGGTGCTTTTGTGTGTGTGTTTTGGCTGCAAACCTTCATCCCGTGTCTCTGAAGCAATAAGGTCAGCCGGCTAGCCTGGCGCTTGCGTGCTAATGCAGAGGAGGCATTAACCCCAATCTCTCTGGATGAGAGACCGCTTGGCTAGCAACCGTCCCCCGAGACTAGTGGCATGCTTCTGTCTGCCCGCCAATCTTATTTCCCGGATAGCTCGCACACTTATTTCATTTTGGCTTGTTTCACAGCCCCGTATTGATTTTTCTGAACATCACGTCGGTGTGTGGCTGAAAGAGCCTCTTTTGAACACAGGCCTTGGTAATAAACTTGCTGTTGTTGTTTGCTTTGTTTTTTGTTTTTTTTTTCTTTACCCCAAGTCAGTCCAAGAAATTACTTTGTGTGGCTTGCGTTTTGTTGGATATTTTCCTATTTGGACAATAGGAGTAACAATCTGGACAATGACGTAGCCTAAAAAGAGGAGAAATTTTAAGATTGCGTTGCATATAGCCTGTACGCTTGTACTTTCCTGCAAGGTCTTTGTTTCTTTCTTTCTTGTACTTTTCCTCTGTTTTCCATTCCTTCCTACTACTTTATCTTTATTTGTCTAACCTTTCTCACCCCACCCCAACTTCATTTCCCCTGTTGCTTTTCATACCTCCTGTGCTTGCCCTGTCAGGCTTTTTGTGTAGAAACCAGCAGTTAAGAGATGGCAGGCTGGGCATAGGAGACACCACTGTCTGTCTGTCAGTCCCTGTGGTACATTAGCCGTCCCTTACCATGTATTATTGATTCCCTCCCTCTAATCACTGTCTCCAGTGTTACAAACGAGCCTTTAGTGCCAGCACAGCCCGCACTCTGTGGGGCTTACAGCATCCTGCGACGGAAACCAGCACTAAAAGACGCTGCGGTTTCAGCCGGGCCTCAAGCAGGAGCAGGTGAGATTTACGTCTGTATAAACTTTCACTAATTGCATCATTTCAAGTAGCTGCAGACAGTCAAATGAAGGCCATACAAAGCTATTCAGCCCCAGTGTAGCTGATAGGGATGAACTCCTCTTCCCTTCCAGAGGATAAAATTGAGGAATCAAGACATGTGAGATAAACCCCAGATTTCCTTTGCCCTTTTAACTATTCAGTCGGCATTTGTTCTGATTCTGAGAGACAGATATCCACACAGCGGGAAATCAATTATATTCACACCAATGTGGATCGCTGGTGATCTGCATTTTTTTCTCTTCTCTCCTTCGCTGTCTGTTCTTCTTGCTGGGGAACAGAGAAGTCGCAGTTGTTTGAAAGAGATGACTACTTTTGTGTGAATCTCTGCTGGGCGCTCTGGCACAGCACGGCAAAATGCACAAGGGTGTATGTGGGTGGAGGAGGACGGACAGGGAGGGAATATGGAAGAGGGGGAAGGGGTATAGTCAAAGTAGCAGTAAGTAATAGCATCACGTAGCCTGTCTGATGTCACTATCTTATATCATCACCCCCCACCCCATCCCACCCAGCCTTCCAGCCTCACACACACATCAGTCGTGCACTGACTAAAACATTTACATCACACTGAGTCATAGCATGAAGTACAGGATCAATACCTCACTGATATTAATGTTTTTTAATGAAAGTTTAGAGCTCAACTGCTCCCTTTGTTACTGGAGAAATGAAGGGAGAAACACACAATCCATAATAGCTGATGTAACAAAATTGCAGCTGTAAATCACATAAGAACTGATTCAAACTATGCATGAGTCTTATAACCGCAACTGTTCACATCAGAGCGAATTCTAGCTTTTTGTAAACGCTGGCGATGCGTCAGTCGTCAGCATTCATGCGCCATCAAAGTTCGAAGTGAAATGAAACTTGAGAAAGAGTGTCAGAGTTTTGGAAACCTGTACCCCTCATCCAACAAAAGCTGCGTTCTTCGAGCCAAATCTCAGGGTTGCTTTTTTCTTCCTCTCACTGTGCACAGAGCGCAGAGGGAGGAGTGTTTGTTCCTGCTAAACAACAAAAGAGCAGAATCTGAAAGAGGGTTACATCACTTACGCACCGCATCTTATTCAGAATATCCTTGACTAAATTATGTCGGCGGGGAGGCACACGGACAAAGGACTGTATGGAAAGATAAAAAAGATGAAATACAAAATGATATCAGTGGAGGAACTCAGGCATCTTTGAGTGGTAAAAAATGCCTCCAAAATTTAAAGAAACATCCAAGAGGCAGTGGAAATTTCATATGTGAGAAGGAGAATGTCACCTTCACTGTGCGTCTGTGGAAAGCTGTGGAAGCGTTACTTCATAACACCTACTGTAGCCAATGTAATTATTATTACTACTCTTGGACAGAGTGCTAGTGTTTTGTCTATAGTATGTCCAAGCTAGGGCTTTATTTGCATGATGGTTGGCTTTGGATGAGGCAGCGGAAATGCAGAATGGGTGAAGAAAAAAACGTGATTATATATTCATCATTCCCTCTCAGTATGACAGTGTGTAATTCACACACTACCATTCATTTATTTAATTACTCGATGGCCAAATGGGCACGTCCCATCTCAGGTGCCCTTAGCGTTTCTTATTTTATCATCTGGGCGTCTCATGGATTCAGCTCATCTGTTGTATTTGCTCAGTAGCTCACAGAGACCTCTCGGCCCCGACACAATCTCACCTCATTAACATTTTAGGTGACGAGTCTGTCACGGCCTTAATTAACAATTCATGAGCACGGCTTATAGCTATATTAACATTTTACAACCAATAAATCATCTTGCTTAATCTGCTGTGAGTATGTGTGTTTGTGTGCGCGTGTGTGCATGTGCATACGTTTATGCACATGTTTAGATGTGTGTGTGTGTGTTTATGTGTGAGTGTGGAGTCCGACTCTGTCTCTTTGTCTCCGAGTCCGTCTCCCCTTCTGTCTCTGACCATGACATTTGTCTGAACTTTTCCTTAATCTTATGTTCTATTCATGGCTCTGTACTGAATCACATCCACTGTAATTTTTTATCTCCGGAAAACAAGAAAAATCCAGCCCACACTCAGATCTGAAGGAGGTCATTCAAAGTGTTATGTCAATTAATAAACTAGCAAGATAAATCTGACTAAGCGCCGACAAACACAAGTGCCACACAAAATGGAAAAGTTTGCTAATTAGTCAGCTTCTGTGTATTTGATCAGATTGCTGTTACAAAGCTGAGAAGTGACAGCAGGACAGCCTGGTTTCTGTCTAGCCTTTTTTTTTTCCTCTTCGTGTTCTTTGGGAAGCAAAATTAATACAAAAGAGAGGAGAGCAGAGGAGTAGGAAGGACAAGAGGAATAGACAAGAAATAACACTGGAGGACAATCTGGCACAATCTTCAACAAACCAGTCTCTAAGGTATCATCCTTTCTGCTTCCCGTACACCTAACAAACATTCAGAAAGCCTTTGAGAGTGGGTGTAACAGCATGCTACAAGTGGTCCTGCCGGAGTCTAAAGCTACTTTATCATTGCCACAGAATGTGTCTGCATGCATGAGCCCAAAAGGAATTTATAATTAGAATGAGAGTGAGGAAGAAACACACTTTTTATATGCTCATCATTCCCAGGGCCACTGAATCTATAGATTACATACAGCACTGGAGCTGAGAGGATGTTTATCTTGAGTTTAACACAGCACAGACTTGCACCAGTGTCTGCGGAGACAGTGAAATCTGTGACCAAAACACATCTCATGTTTTCTTTCAATGTGTGGAACTAAAAAAAAAAAAAGGAGAAGAAAAGTGAAATTAAACTATTTCCTCCCTCAAGGGGGCCTTAGCAGTCCCTTGACCCCACTTTGAAAAGCACTTGTGTAGGCAGTACGCACAGGACCAGCTTCTCCCGGTGAGTCATCCAGTGTAAGTGCAGCAGCATCATGGTACAGTGCGTATGGTGCATAGCTGATGCTTGCCAAATGAAAACGATCTCTGCAGCACCGTTCACTCTCCCTGGGTGACACACTCGACAGTGGTACAAAATGTTAATGGCAATGCTGGGTTTATAAGTTTATGCGGATGTGTTAATCAGCATGCAGTTTCAATCGCCTGAAATGAATTCCAACGGTGCTGCTGCATGCAAAGACAGCTAAACTGAATTTGATCCTCAAGGTATTAAACAATGCATTCCGGGTCATTTGCAGTGGAAATGCTTGCTTAACAGTCAAAATCAGCTCCTGGTTCTTCTTATCAAGATGTGGCTCAGTAACAGCCTTAAATGCCCTCTCAGGCATACCAGCACATTTATGGTAACAAAAAATCAAAGACTGTGCTCCGGCAAAAAGAACCCAGTAGGTTGTTTGTACAGTAGCATATTATGATATACAGTTATGTTTTACGGTTAAGTGACCTCTAACAGTGCTGTAAACAACAACAGTGTGGTATAGTGTTAAGGGAGTGACAAAGTCTGTGTAAGGAGGTCGGTGAGGCGGTAGATGAGTCAATCCACACGCCTGTCACTCTGCTGACCCGAATTCAAATCCAAGCTAGAGCAGTGTTTGCTTTCAGATAGCTACTGTTTTGTAACCTTAACCTTGACCTTTTCCCAACCTTAACCATTACCACAAACCTTTCCCTAACCTCAACAATAACCTTTTCCTAACCTTAACCATTACTACAAACCTTCCCCAAACCTCAACAATAACCTTTTCCCAACCTTAACCATTATCACATACCTTTCCCTAACCTCAACACTAACCTTTTCCTAACCTAAACCAAGTATTTTTAGTGGCTAG
>OMLB01062973.1:15570-28364 GCA_900302555.1 Myripristis jacobus | reverse complement strand
GTCGGTGAGGCGGTAGATGAGTCAATCCACACGCCTGTCACTCTGCTGACCCGAATTCAAATCCAAGCTAGAGCAGTGTTTGCTTTCAGATAGCTACTGTTTTGTAACCTTAACCTTGACCTTTTCCCAACCTTAACCATTATCACATACCTTTCCCTAACCTCAACACTAACCTTTTCCTAACCTAAACCAAGTATTTTTAGTGGCTAGTCAGCTCATGGTCCTATGGGTTGTATGACTGTGTACTAAGTGAGTAGAAATTTTTCAACTCAAGTGAAAAATTAATGGGTGAATTCGCGAGTACACAATGCAAAAACTCGCCTCGCATTTGGCCTGAACACACAGTTAGAAACACTCCTGTGGGTTGTATGCGCTACTAATTTAGGAAACAGAGCAAAAAACAGTAAAGACACCCAATTAGAAGTAGATCAAAAACCTTAAGATATGGCCGTTGTTTTATCTTTTATCATTAGTTGCCTGGCTTCCCATTATGCATGAATGTCAGAGGTACATTATGCATATAAGAAGTTAATTTCTATTTTTAACTTGCCAAGGAGGACACATAGCTGTACCTCGAAATGAGGTGTGCACCCTGATAATGTCAGCATGGCAAATGGCCACTGAAGGTGTCAAGGAAGGAGGGAGGGCTGTAGTCCATGTGCAATTAAACCAGTGAGTACAGACAGTGAGTGGCCATATTTCTCTTAAGACACCAGGGCTAATGCCACATTGGTGATGACAAATTTCAGTGTCAGATGAAGTGTATAAAATTATCTTTGGTGATTATGATTCAGTCACTGAGAAGATAAAACTTCAATAAAATGCATTAAACTGGGGACGGTGAAACCAGAGTGCATCTCGGAGATTATTGCTGTGAGAATAGCACAGCAATGCTCATACTATCTCAGGTATATGGTTTTGTTTTGTTTTTTCCTTTTTCTTTTCTTTCTTTTTTTTCTCTCAAACACCTATGGAATGGAATTGCCATGGCTACAATCAGGAGTTTTTCATTTTTTCTCTGCTGCTGTGCTGCCCTCTTCTGGACACAAAACAAACTGCCACAAACTGTCACAAATTTGAATCACATGAAGCCTCTCACATCTTTCATTTTTTTTTCCTGGCCGCATACCCTGCATTCCAGTGACTTATATTCATAAAATGGTATAATGCTCTATCCAGTGTAAATAAGCAGGGGGTGGGGTGGTGGTGACTCCATATCAATGAAATTGTAGAAATCTTATGAATTTCATTTACAGGAGGTGCATGCAAAAGGGGAGACATGCCACATTTAAATGCCACTTTGCTCCCATGAATAAAATGCAAAGGGAAATGCTGGAAAATCCAAGCCATGCAGACATCATCCACTTACATAACCTGTTCCATCGTCTCTCACTCGGCTCACTACCATGCAGCGCACACACACACACACACACACACACACACACACACACACACACACTGCCTGATGAAATAGTGCAGTTTTATTTTGGGAAAGGCTATCTCTGGTTTGACAGCCTTTCAGACACAAAAACAGCTTGTTCTTTGGGTGGGAGAAATGTACTTTTAAGGGAGAGTTAGTGTTGTTTGTGTGTGTGTGTCTGTGTGTGTGTTTGTGTGTTTACATCTGTTTCCCTCATAATGCTTTACAACATGACTCTGAATCATTCTCCCTCACCCAGTTCTTTCCAGTCTAACTCTTTATCTCTCTCTCTCTCTTTCTCCATCTGTTTGTTTTTTTTTTTTAACAGAGCAGCTATCTGACCAGGAAAGAGTCATATCCCCCTCTGCAGCAGTCAGGGAAATTGGGAAACTTGCTTGCTTCATTCACAGCACCACCATTTGCATGGAAACTCTCTCTCTCTCTCTCTCTCTCTCTCTCTCTCTCTCTCTCACTTCTCACACTTTCTCACAGCGCCATGCCGATGACAATGACTGTCTGCTTCAAGTGCTGTGAATTGAAACTCTTGTATAACTAATGTGCTACTTTCTGTGTGCATCCACATTGAGCTATTGTTCAGCAAATTGTTCAATTTGGAGCTGGCTCAATGCTGAGATATTCTTGATGCTGCGAGGGACAGACTGACTGCACCATGTATATTCCCATCTCTCTCCCTCGACGCAATAATGAAGGCAGACAGACTGCAAATTTAAAAAATACTACTATCTGCAGCCATATCATCAACACTACCACACACACACACACACACACACACACCTCTCAATACTGTGAGCTGCCCTCAGAAGACATTATCCTATTATGCTAATCGTGGAGGTGTAAATTATAGGCTGTTGGCTGACAAAGAAATAATCAAGTTGCTTTCCAAATCCTATTTGGTGGAGGCATCTTGATGGCATGTGTCTCTGGGTGTATTCCAGCAGGCAGAAGTAATGGCCCTGTGTTTTGTAAAACTAACAAACAACATTACAGAAACAAAGCCTCGTTAAGTTTTCACTAGCAAGGCCAACAAAAGTAGCTATAAACATGTCAAAAGCCTGGGGGAGTGCCCCCCCCACACCGTCAATACAAAATATTAGGAGGAGGGTGTAGGCCCTGAGCGTCACTCTTTCAGGGAGTTGCACTGATTCTGGAGACTTCCCCAAACTTTGCTGCAGTTGGATCAGTCACTGGGGCAATGGCTTGGTGTTTATCAGCTTAGCCCTCTCACTTTGTTGGGAATACTTACTTGAGGCTGTTTTTGTAAAGAATGAATTCCAGACAGGGAGAGATGGAGTGGCAGTGGGCACTTTTCACCTTATTTCTCAACTTTCAATTCACTTACGGCTCTCCGTCCTCCTATGATTTGTTCCAAGGGTCCGCACACAGTGGAGTGGTGCACAGACACAGAAACAGGTAAGAAACCGCTTTCTTTTCCTTTTTCCACGGGCCCCTTAATGCGCACAACAACTCCTGCTTTATAGGCTATATTAGGCCTATACCACCGCTGTTTTTCTGTTTTTAAGCCAGTCCAAATAACAGCCAGATGGACTCAGGCGTGATTTCTCTAGTCCCACTTGTGTTTTTCCTGGTCTGTCCTGTCCTGATGATGGGCTTGACATCAAGTTGTGCTGTTTGGCTTGCTCCACATTGCGCAGTTTTGCGAGGAATAAAAATGCAATCAGCTGTAAACTTTCCATTGATCAGAAGCATAATTAAGCTGAGATCGGGGCGGTCGGAGCCTATCATGAGCCACACATCTACCTTCGCTGCCCCGTTATCAGGCTGTGGCTAAATCTGGCTCCAGGGCTGTCAGTCTTGCAAGTTGTGACTAGATCTAGAAACACTGGAAAGTGAGTGTTTAGCACCAAATCTAATCTATAGGAGCCCAATATAGCACCTCCAGCTGCATGTAAATCAATTACAATAAGCGAGCGGTAAAATGAAAAATAGGCTCTGAACAGCCTTTTATGGATTCATACAGGGACTTAAATGTATCTGCGGTGCTGTGTTGATTTTCAGTTTCTCAACTCCTGAACTATTCCTTATCCGCCTCTAAGACAATGTGGGCTATTCCTCTGACATTTCTTCCGCGATTACTGCAGTTCCTTTTCTTAAGGACGGTGGGGGTTTTTTCTGTCTTTTTTCTTCTTTCATCCTGTGGGACCTCTGTTTTCTCCCTCCGCAGGAACTGGTGTGCCTATGTGGTGCACAAGAACGTGAGCTGCTCCGTCCAGGGGGGCGTAGAGAGCTTCGAGGAGCCCGTGGTGGTGCCCTGCCCTGCCTACCAGCCCGACTGCCAGCCGCAAGTGACGTGAGCACCGGGGGGCTGGGGTGGAGGCTGTATCACTGTCCCATAAACTCTAAATGAGTCATCATCATCAACAACAATATTAATAATGATGATGATAATAACATGAACAACAACAATAGCAATAATAGAATAATAGTAGTAATAATAGCCTATTGATAATGTTCTTCCACAGGCAGAAATGATCAAATAATCAATAGAACTCCTGTAAGTGGCTGAAATGGCATTAGCCTCTAAGTTATGGTTAACAATTTAGTGTTGCTGACCTTCAAAGTTCAAACCAGTAATGCTAGTCTATACCTGTGGCCAATTCTGAACACGCTTTGCCAAGCCATTGCACACAGTCTTGGACAGGATTTTTTTATTTTTCATTTTAAGCTTCTCAAATGCTTGCCAGCTGACCTCCCAAGATCATAAATGCCATGGTCAGGAATGATTGAAAAAAGAAGTCACTGCTGTTTATAGCCTATTTGGTCAGAGATTTTTTTTTTTTAATTCAATTTTGCCAGTCTAAGCTAACATGTACAAAAAAAAATGTGGTTCTTTGGCCCTGCCCTTTGAGGTTGAATTCAGCCAATATTTCTGCCTCCAGGACAGCTCAACATTTGAAAAATGTTTGTATAACTAAAACAATAATCTGGGTACTTGTGCATGTAGATAGTATTCATTTGAATCATAATCTGAATTGCCAAATACATATTTTTGATATATCAGTTGCCTACTGTCTGCAATTATAGGCAAGACGGCGCCTTATTTGTTTTGGAATAGTTGTGCTGTTGTTTTCATTGTTGTAATGAGGAAAATAACCATGTAATAGGCCTAGCCTCCAGTCAAGACTTGCAGTAGATTAATTTGGAAACTAAATCTAAAAGGGCTCAATTAGGTTAGTATTCAGGACCAGTGCTCCTTCTCTCTATACTTAATTAATGCCCTTGCAGGTCTGCAGTATGCTGTCTATCTATCTATCTAACTTTTTGCCAGCTTGTACATTTAGAAACATGCCACTTATACAACAGTTTAGAGATCTTCTGATATGTATGTGAAATGCATTTTTGGCAGTTCGGCCACATTAGTGGAAGATCCGCTCATTACTGATATTAAACATAGCTGTTTAGTAGGACATTTGATAAGATAACGAATCACCCTGAAGTAATACATCATTTGATTTAGGTGACCTAATGCGGCCATAGCCCTTATCTGTGCACAAAGCATTTAAGAGAAACAAAGTTGGCTGTTCTTTCTGTGGGGCATGAATTGGACGATTTAAATGGGAGACATGCCAAAGTGATCTACACTGCTAATTGGAAAGCAACAATTTAGTTCTGGCCATTTCAGATCTTTATTGTCCCTCAAGGGGAAATTTTATTTGCAGTAAAGGCCAAAAGCACAAAAACAACATATAAGAGAACATGGGACATTAATTACAACTGTTGTCAGGAGTAATGCACTGTAAGACACTATTATGCAGTTTACCGTATTTGGTCTTACTTGACACAAATAAAGCAAGATATGAATGTTTCCACTGACGTAGCCTTTTTATTCTAATCCAGTGATATCTCTGACTTGGTTTGGATTGGCTTTGTGATCTCTAGCGTAAGAAAAACATTTTTCAGAGCCACTGTGCTGTGGAAAAGATCTCCCGGAATCGATAACTCTTTGAGATTTAGGTCACAGGGACATATTTCTAAGTTTCTGTGTGAAAGTGAAAAAGCCTGGCAGTGAGAATACACATATGCAAGTTTTTTCCATCTCTACATTATGCTACACAGTGTTTGTTTTTTATATTTGCGCATACTTGGATTAGATTTTATCACACCTTGTTGAATATAGTCATAGTGTTAAGTGTTAGTAGCCTACAGTTTTCTGTTTGTGGATTAATGTTTCCCATTTTCTGTTAGTCAGGCTAGAACACTTATCCACGAGGATGTCAGTAGGGAACTTTTTAAAGATAATGAGAATTTCAAGCATCAGCTTTCCAGATGTTACACATGACTTGACCTCTGCCTTCAGGGAAGTGATGTCATCTATTGTTTCTACGGGAACTGTTTTCTTTGGCGAGAAAGTTGAAATATTCTTGCAATGGGCAACAATTGAAAGACTTACAGTGTAGTCAAAAAATGTGCATGTCCCATGCACAGCAGTGCGTAACCCCTACTTGTGTTGGTGATAGCAGGAGTAAACAGTTTAAAAAGAACTGAACGCTGTAACATGTTATTCTCTTTAGAAATACAAAGTAGTTACAACTTGGACAAGCAATGTGCCTTTTCAGAAAAGACCAATTTTTAAAAAATGTATGTCACTGATAAAGCAGACTTTATTTTGCAACTGGCTGATCCTAGAAATGTCGTCTAGGTTCTCTGTATCGTGTTATTATCTTAATATTAAATGACTAAGATTTTCAGTGCTGTACCATATCTTACAGGTACCAAACTCGTTTTCGACCCACATACAAGACCGCCTTCAAGACAGTTACAGAGTTAGAGTGGAGATGCTGTCCTGGTCACCAAGGTCCAGACTGTAAAGATTTAAAGCCACTCCCCAACCGGCAAACTGTACAGAGAACACATCCTTACATCCCATCCAATCCTGGACATACAACCAGACACACACAGAGTAAGAAATAAAATATTTAAACTTGTTTTGTTTGGCTTGGACTTGGCTTGTTTTGATATTTTAAGTCCTAAAAGAAATATTTCTTATGTTGAAATAGAACTCTCTCAGGAGTACTCTGCTTGTCACAGATGCAAGATTTATTTCCTCCTGTTTAAAAGTGAAAAGTTAAATAAATTGTTATTCTCTGATTACAGGGCCAGAGCGGAGAGAAACTGGGCATCATGAAGAGAGGCATGGTGGGGTAGATAAGGTGCGTCTTCTTGAGGGTGAAGTTCAGCGTCTCTCTCAGACTGTGCTGGACCTCCAGACAGCCTTGACAAGCGTAACTGCTAACCTCCGTACAGACCTGCAAGAAGACACCAACAAGATGCTGGTCACTCTCCTCAACAACATGCGCCCACCAGACAACGATGCTGCCACCGACGCTGAGAACCCAGCAATGCTGGATGGCCATCAAGCTACCAGAGGGGGAATTGGAGGTGATAGGGGCATAGAAAAGATGATTGCCAGGTTGGATGACATGAACAATGCACTGAAGAGTAAGGATGAAGCTTTGGAAGAACTCCGAGGAACGGTGGCAGCTCATGAGGGGCAAATCCGTCTCCTGATGGATGCTTCACAATCTCTCACTCCATCCACAATGGAAAGAGGCTCTGAAACTGACTTTGATATTATCCAGACCTACATCGATGGACAATTTGAGAAGCTGAAGAAAGATCTAGTCCAGAGTACAGAGGAACAGATAGCCAAGTTACAAAGCACTTGTAACGACAGGATCCAGACCTTGCAGAGGACCTGTGAAGAGGGTCATGACCAAGGCCTGGTTACTCTAACCAAGCTGGTAGACACCAAGGAGGCAGAGCTGAGAAAAGAGATCCGGGCTCTGCGTCTTGACATGGTTGCTGCAGATGGACCCATACGAACTCAACGGCAGACTGATCCAGCCAAGCAGGAAGTGGACCACAGTGACCACAAAGACCTATGGCGTGAGATTGACCGGATTGCAGAGGCTCACCGCATCCTGAATGTCCGTATTGACAACGAGCTAGCTCACCTGTCTGCACCTCAGCTCGATAATGAGTATGGCCCACTCATTGAGGAGCTGGAGGCACGCATCAATGTCACAGAACAGAATGCAGAGATTCACTGTTTCTATATTGAAGAGAAACTGACCAGTACGATTGCGGCTGAAGTGGCAGCACTTCGGCAGCTGCTGGATGAGCGTCTTAACACTATGGAAGACCAGTTTACCAATATGCTGGTGGAAATGAGCAACAACTCCTTCCCTGGGATGTCTGGTGACTCCATGAATGCCATCCAGGCAGAGGTCAACAACAACAAGTACCTCCTCCAAGGCTTGGATGATAAGGTCAATGCTGTTGGGGAGCTGTGCTCTGCAGGATGTTCAAGCTCAGGAGGTACGGCAGGCACAGGAAGTTCATCCATCATATCTGGTGGCTTAGACAAGATTATTAAGGATGTACGCCTATGTAGGAACGACTTGGATGTTCTTCACAGAGATGTAAGTGCTAAGTCAGACAAGCTCAGACAACTGGAGGATGTTGTTGAAAGGGAGTCAGCTGGACACCAGCGACATGTAAAGAATATGGAGGACTTCCAAAAGGGATTGATTAATCTTCAAGATAATGTACTTGGTCTTGCTGGTGCTGTTAATGGGTTAAGTGACTCCCTGAGCAAATACTCTCAGGATATGCAGAAAATGAACTTGACATGTTGCCAGGCAGCACTGAGTGGCACTGGGGGGCCAGTAAGGCAGACTGTCAGCACTGTATCTAGTGGTAAGATGGACATGACTGGCGGTCAGGTGGAGGAGCTGAGGAACAGAATTGATATGCTCAGTAACCAGGTGTCATCTGGACTGGGACAATGTAAAGAGAACACCCAGGGTGTTACTGATGGCATTTCTGCTGTAGATGGACGTGTGGCCAAACTCGAAAAGGTCTGTGAAGGGTTGGATGGAGTTTCCACCAGTGTCAGTGAACTGAAGGATGGGTTAGAGAGGCATGTCGCTGCTCTGTGGGATACTATCCACAGGATAAATGACACCTGTGGGACACACACCACAGACATTAACTCTGTGCAGAATTCCTTGCAAAATCTCCGGACACAGTTATCCGCAATGGCCAAGCATGTCCTCAAAGATGTCACTGCGAAAGAGCCAGGTGAGTTACACCCCAATGATGAATGCGTCGGTGACATCACTGACAATCTGTTGTAACGTCATGGACAGGAAATGACAGAAATGATTAAAGGTCCCCTTAGGATTTGACTCAGAGATGGGAATTCACTTTGAGGTCATATTCATCAGTAATTATTTGACAAGCGTAATCCTGACTTTGATGACAATTCTCCAGCAATATACCAGTAAGTGGTGCAAATGGGTTTTAGTCATACTGTATTACAGTAATGATACACAGATTATGACACACTTACATCACATGATGTTCCATGAAAGGCATTATAGAGCTGTCTAAAGACCCCCACTTTAGTGCTGTCAGAACATAAAGTAAAGAGGATTGATAAAGAAAGATTGTCTAAAAAGCCAGTCTTTCTCACCTTCCTCCCCAGTTTCATATAATAGTTTATTCTGTGTGACAAACATCTGTGTAAACACAAGCTATGATTGAGTTATAGCCATAAAACTAAGAACATATGGGATTGAATGTGACCCAGTATTCAGGCTAGTATATATCCGCTTCAACACAGGAGTTGTAGGTGTTCTTTCCTGAAGTTAATCCTCCTTTGCTTTACATGGAGGGTGGGAGGGGGGATCAAATCCTACGTTATGGCTATGGGGTTTCTCCAGGAGAGGGAGAGTATGAGTTCACTGGGCCTCTTATGCCTGCCTTGAGTATGTCATTCAATATGTCCGAGCACCAGGAGGCCCACATCGGACACATCTTGTTTGACATAGATTCACATTGTGCTACTTATTCCTCAGATTTTCCATATATCTCTCAAGGAATGGGACAGGCAAATAAATATCGCACCTGATGTTTCACATATTGCTGGGCTCTTTTCTCCCAATCTCAGCCCTCCTCAGTAATGATTTATTGCTTTTGTTTATTTGCATTGTGTTGTGCCTCATTGCTTACATATGTTGTTGCTGTTAGAGCACATTACCCCATCATTCCCGCTTGCTTTGTGAACAGTTCAGCCGTGACGCATTCTTTCATGCACCATGACACAATTTTCTCAATCGTACCAGACAGTTTGGACGAGACCTGAACTGCAGTTCCACACATAAACACACAGAATCATCACCCCCCACCCTTCACGCCACACATGTATGTTCGGCAATCTCCAGAGATTCCCGTAGGCTGACCTCAGCCTGATGTGAGGAGTCTGGTCCTCATTAAGGGCCCTGACTCACTGCTGGAGCCAGTCTTGACAGAGAGGGGAGAAGCAGGGCTCCACACCCAGGACCAGATGCTTCTACTGCCCTTAGTTGTGATGTCATGGGGGCCCCGTCCCCAGTGCCTCCCTTTCTTTAACAGCACACAGGCAATCACCAAAACAATGGTATGATACGGACTGGAGAAGAGTCTTGTTGATGGAGAACTTCTGTGACTCCAGTGTGGCGCGGGATGGGAAGCATAAAGGCGTTGTGTATTCCATGTCGTTGTGAGCCAAATATGGCCAGTTATTTCCAATCTGTGATATTTGTTTTCATTACCTTACATGGAAGTTAATACTGTACCTCTGCACAGCATTAAATCAAAAGAGTCTGTGCGCACTGCAGCAGGAATATGAACAATGTTTGTCAGGCTTCTAACTTTATAACCTGTTAATATACAGCAAAACCTAATCAAAACCAGTTTCTAGCTACCTAGGTTTTTCAGTAGATTTAAGCGCATTTAAGTGGAGAGACTATCGTCATTATCCTCTTGCTTAGTGCTTACAAAACAGTCTGTACACTAAACCCCCTGAGAGAGGGAGTTGGGCTGTGTGGCTGATGTAGCATGAGGTTTTTGTGTTTTGTTCAAGTTTGGAAAAGAAAGGAATAGTCTAAATAGGTATAACATTTCCATGAAAAATCCCAGCTCTGTGGGTGTGGTGGTGAGAAGCTACTCAAGTGTTTCCTTTCTGTGTTCGACCTAATACTCTCCACATAGTCATATGAAGACCCTGAGGAGGGTGCAAACAGATGAAGTGTTGTAATAGCAGAACTGAGATATTTATCCGGAATAGCTCTGCCCTTACACACCGTGACTGGTGAATGGAACTGTGTGAGATCAGTTGCAAAATGTTGGCACCAAGTCGCCAACAGCAGCAGCAGCTGCAGACCATGAGAGGAGGTCTGCCACTACGGTTTACATGTTTGTTTCTCACCATCCAATTGAGAATTGTGGTTAAGCAGTAATGACTTCATTGCCTGAAACACTGATGGGTCTGAGCCCTTGTGAAACTGGGTGAGAAACTCAGGGAGGGGCACAACATATTTTAATTGGGAATGTTAGGAAATGTAGAAATGTAGAAACTTCTATTTTCAGAAGGTTTGAGCATTTCCTCATTCAGGTGGTGAGTCATCAATCTTCTGAAGAATATAATATGTGATCCCATTCCTATGGAGCTGAGCTTTCTCATTAGAGTCCCAGGCTATTTTCCTACTCCCCATTTTTGGATGTGGTCCCATCCCAGCTCAAATAACTCCCTTCTCTCTCCCTTCCTTCTCTCTTATCTCTGTCTTGCTCTCTCCTTCCGTTTCACTCTCCTTCCATTCGACTTTTCCTGCTGATTGAGATTTGTCCTTCCAAGAATGCCAAAGGACTTCTCTCCGTCTCTCCCCTCCTTGTCCCCCCCTATGTGTCTACGCGCAAGCGAGGCCTTCAGAGGGAAAAAATAAATAACCGCGGTTGTATTAGAGCAGGGATAAAATGGTTGCTTTGATTTCATGGATCAATGCTTTGCAATTGATCACTCTGGCTTTATACTGGAGAGACAGGCAGTAAAGATGAAGTGTCTCCTGTGATCAGGGAATACAAGCAAAACAGAACTTCAAAGGCTATTTGAAGTCAAAGGGTATTTGGAGAGAATGGAAAATAGTATTTGACACCACCACACAAGTCACTGAGTATATTTAGTCAATACCAGAATTATGAGGGGGGGTGCGCTTCGATTCCAACAATCACCCTGGAGAGCAGAATCGCAGAATTCCTGGAGCTGGGAGGTGAGGTGTTTCCATCTAGGCTAACAGCCCTGTAGTTCTGACCCGAGAGCCCATATGGAAGTCTTCAGAGGAGAGTAGACACAGGCGTACACTGGAAATCCCTATGGGCTGCCGTTCACTGTGCAGTTTGAACCTCCCATCATTAATATCACTGAAGGTGGGGTGGAGTGTGACATTACATGTGTGAGTGCATGGCAAGAAAGGTTAAGGGAAATATGTATGCAAGACTGTGATGCATTATTGTCCGTGCATGTAACCGCCACACCCTGTGTTATGCAGAGTGTCCCTTGACACCATTTTCCATAGTGTGATCATGTCGTCTGCTGCAGTGTTTCTTGGCACTTTCAGGCACTTTTACCTCCGCACACTCATACACTGTCACTTCCCAAATCCCAGGAAGTGACAGTGACTAATGGATCCGTCCCCCTGCTGCGTCTCACTCCTGGTTAGGAGCACTAACATCTGTTTTTGGTGATGCTGTTGGTTACACCACCACTCTGTGTGCACTGGTGTGTGTGTGTTTTGAGACTCTGTGGTTGCCCCCCTAGTGAGACACAGGCTGAACGCTCATGGGAAATATGTAGTCATGCAACCAGCATCCTGAAGGAGACATTGGGAGGAAATGAAGGAGAGATTTCTGATTATTTCAGTGTGACATGATTGCTGGGTTTAATTTGTTTTTGATTATACATGTGGTTTGCGAGCGGGTTTGTGGTATCACTTGCCGTAAGAAGGAAGAATTTTGTTGATGGTTGATTATGGTTTATTTGATAAGGACAGAAGTGTTTCCCCGGCAGACACAAAAGGATGCAACTGGTGTTTTCCAAGCCCACAGGCAGAGTTGGGAAAGTTAGTTCCAAAATGTAATTCATCACAGATGCTGATTACCTGCCTGAGCCCCTGAAGAGTCAGCAGCAATATGACAGCTTTCATTTGCTTTTTGATTGATCACTTTGCCTGCAATAGACTGGATGTGCATTTGAAGCAACAGATTATACTGATTTACAGATACAGTACAATTTGAGTAGCGCTGGTATTGTTACCTTCTGCCATTAACAACCATTACGATGCAGCTATTCACATCATGTCAAAATGCTTTATCCTTTCACAATGTGATCAATCTAACAGATAATTACCTCCTTTTTCTAAAGCAGGACTCTGTCCTGACTGTAACCATAACCAAATTACATTAATGCAATTTTGTAATTACATTACTGAAATCCTGTCACCTATAGTCCATTCAT
>OMLB01062971.1:0-17296 GCA_900302555.1 Myripristis jacobus | reverse complement strand
AATTATGAGTTTGCATGTTCTCCCCGTGTCTGCGTGGGTTTCCTCCGGGCACTCCGGTTTCCTCCCACAGTCCAAAGACATGCACATTAGGTGAATTGGAGAAGCTAAATTGCCCCTAGGTGTGACTGTGTGTGTGAATGTCATTGTGTGTCTGTCTGCCCTGCGATGGACTGGCGACCTGTCCAGGGTGTTTCCTTGCCTTCCGCCCATTGAGCGCTGGGATAGGCTCCAGCAACCCCCCGTGACCCTTGTGAGGATAAAGCGGTTTAGAAAATGGATGGATGGATGGATGGATGGATGGATGTCTCAGGTGGAAAGACTAGTGGTGAAAAATGTGAATATTCAAATGCATGTGTGTAATTAATATTGCTGAAATGCTACTTGAATAAAATGGACAAAGTACCTGATAAATAAAAAATAAAATCATTGCAGCATGTCTGATTATGAGCTCACTTATCAGATTGAAAATGTTTTTAAAATGATTTTTAAAGAACAAATATCTTGTCCCCTGCTTACATTCTTGCAACTGGCAATACAGTCATGTTTTTGTTGAAGCCAACCAGGATATCCTTCACTGTTCAGCTGACTGACAAACTGAGTCCCATTTGCCAAGTGATTAGTAAAACACAAGCCACTTGTAAATTATTGTGCAACTCGTGTGTCCACAGCTCTCAAACTGAAAAACATGACATGACGGCTTGCTGTAAATATCCCCCTTATTGCATTTAAACTTCCCACGCACATCTAGTTTTATGGTGAGTTAGTCCATGTTGGTGTATAATCGCTGTTAATTTTCATGGTGGAGCACATGGTGTATTGATGAGCGTCCAGATTTTTAGAAGGCAGCGAGTTCCACTGATGCGAGTTACACAGCCTGAGTCATCTCTCGTAGCAGAGGCATAACCTATTATTTGTGTCTGAGTTTTCAGACAGAGCCCCCTGGGGTCAGCTGAGAAAATAAAGAAGATCCATGTGTAAATCGTGTGTGCAGATTTCTAAACCAAGAGTACAGATTGACATGCGCTTCTTTTATTTTCTCAGCTGACCGCAGGCGAGCTCTGTATTTTTGTGATGCAGCGAGTCATCGTAACCCGTTTTCCAAAACCCGAGTCAGGTTTTTGTGTGCTAAGTTTATGTTACCTTATGTTGCAGAGGTGTTTACCAACACCCATCCTGGTTGACCCACAGAACTGCAGCAGTACAGTGTGTGCACAACAAGAAACTAATAGCCCGCATTTATTTCAAAATCACATGAAACTGAACTCAGTGTTCAGTCACTTTACATGTGAATTTTGCTCTTTGTAACTCCAACTTAGATAGATAAAAAAAAATGACACACATTTCATACAGCAAAGGCCGTACCAGTTTGACAGCTTACTTCTCTGTTACAGTTGTGCAGCATTAAATGTTCCTCACAAACTGACTGACTGACTTATGTAATCTTTATGATTTAAAACAAATCTCTCAAGACTACATTGGCATTGTCTGGTTTACAACTTCTTACACACGTGCTTTTTAATGCAGAGGGCATTGCATCTTTTAAATTGTTCATTTAGATATCTGGAACATACCTAAATGTGATAAACCACTCTGTTTATCACTCTTTTCAGTTTTTTGGCCACATTTGTGTATGTGTGCAAATCCACAATGAATTTCCTAAACACAGTTGTAGATGTGGAAACGTCCATTTATCGTGTCAAATGTTTCCCTTTGTGGTTTCTTCGATGTTCACATGAAAAAAGTTGTGTTGTAGTTATGCTCTTGTGTCAACAAGACACAGCCCAGAGCTCCTACCTCTTGGGTTTTTTTTGTATCCAGTTATCACACTTCATCTTACTTCTGTCATCTGTATTTGTTTACTGAGAAGGTGTGTGCTCTGATTCACATGTATAAAGCTGCACTTACATGCTGTGCTGACACTTTGCAGTTACCTGACACAACCTTTCACTGTTTCTACTAAAGAGCTCTACTGGAGCAAGTGGCTTGCTCAAGAGCAACTGCATTCCGCATTTGTCTGTCCCGCCTAGACTTTACGCAGGGTTTAAACAAGGTAACTTTCAGGCACAGGCACACCTCCCCTGTTACACTGCAGCATGTTTAAAATGTGTTTTTGTTTTTAGAGATAAGTGTTCCCGCAACTGTCCTTTGTCGATATCTAGCGTACCATTTGAGTGCCCTGAAGCTAAATCTTAATGACAGTCAGCCTCCACTGCAACATATATTGTGTTTATCTCTGCAGGACAGAAGTCATGGATCGAAATTTATATTTAATTGTCAATGATGAATAGGTATCAGATTGGGTGAGATGAATTTTAAGAAGATGAGCTCCAAGAGAGCAGTGCCCAAAGGTAAGCCATATAACCCAATTGTTGGTCACAGCATAAAACTACATCATGAATATGTAGATCCTAGCACAGTTTGTGAGCTCCTTTATTTGGCCCGGAATGTGTACTCCCCAGCTCACTGTAGATAATTAAAGAGAAAAACAGTCGGCCCAGTTAAAAAACAATGCGCCAGTTTTCACATCCCTGCAATCCCATTTCCTTCTTCAGTTCATTCTTATTAACGGCAGAGTGGAGCTAAATCCTTTACACATATTCACACACATGTAAACCGGAAACACGCTGTTTTAATCACAGTGGCTATCAGATACTATACTATCAGAATAGTCAGGCTGCTATTATTTATCAGAAGAAAAAATAAAATGACATTGAATTAGTAACATAATTTAAACTAATTAGTCAACCCAATTGGGAAAATTGGGTTGGCTAATTGAAAGGAAAACGTGAAAACTGCACTTGTCACTCATTGCCTGCAGTCAATCTAAACATAAAAAGAAGGATTTGGAACATACTCAGAGTTATAAAGACTAACAGAGAAATGAGTGAAAGCCTCCAGGCAAACTATGCAGGCCTGACATTATAAGCCTACTTAATTACCATCATTTTTTTTTTCAAGTAATTGTAGGCGCCAAACTTTGTCTATACATTATAACCCTGCAGTGCATGGGCATGTTGCACAGATGTGTCATACTAATTTTGCTGATGTGATAAACCTCTAGACTGATCTACTTTATCTGCTGTATTCATCATAACTCTAATGCTCAGGTAACAGTATACATGGAGATAAGCAACTCTACAAACAAAAGTAAAGTAGACTGATAAATTCATGTTGTTTGTTCCTAGTGATTTTTTTTTTTTTTTACACTGAAGTCGTAACTTGACAATTTATTTAGAAAGCAAAATGTAAGTGCGCATAAATGTGCAAATTTGCAAGTGGGTTATAGCCTGACAAACACAAAACAAAACAAGAAATAAAACAAACACTTTACTGATGCCTGAAATTCATAGCACAGGCTCAGCTGGACAGCTTTTTTTTTTTTTTTTTTTTTAAATCCTTGAATTTGATCTCCGATGGAAATATCCCAAACTAAAACATTTTCCCTTTTTGAAGACTCACAGATGTGAGTTCTCTGCTATTGGATGGGTGGAAGATTGTTCAGCAGGCTAATAGAGCTCAGTGCTTTCAAACATTTTATTTCATGGATGGCAGAGCATTAGCACTTACTCCACGTGCAGTTGGCCCTTTGCCGCTCAGTAAATAGCTCTCACATACTGCCGAAATTCATAGATAATTCAGTTAGCATTCTTCCCTCTATTTCAACTGCAGGGATGGAGAACACCCACCTGCTAAATGACCACCTGTATTACGCGGACATTTTTGGCTAGTCCCTTTGAAGTGACTCAGAAAAGAAAGTTGGACCTCTGCAGTTTTTACACATTATGCAAAAATTATTCAAAATATATCGATTTAAGTTTTTTTTGTATGTGTGTGTGTGTGTGTGTGTGTGTGTGTGTACAAACTACCTTATTTCATCTCACTTGAAAGGCTGTTCTCCAAATTTCTCTGGACAAAACAAATTGAAACAGTTGTATAAAGCGAGCTAATATAATAAAGTATTCTTTGCTTGTTTCATTTGGGTATAAATTACTTTACTTGTGAAAATGTGTTCAATGTTTCATTTTATTTGTTACTCAGTGTTAATTTGTTGCTGTGGTTAAGGGTTGTAATTATGCTTTTCTTGGTATTATGTCTGATTTACTGCAAGTGTCATACATACATTTCACTTGACTGAATTATAACTTTTCAGTTTTCAAGCTCAGTGTGAAATGGCTGGTTAACTTACTGTACATCAGGCTCTCAGGTCAAGTCTTGGTTTCAAAGAAAAAATAGATCAGCTCTATTCTGACACTATGTTGAAAAATACAGTGGGTGAAATTTGTCTGTCTTCTCATTTTACTTTCAAAGTGAATATGGAAACTGGGCAAGAGAAACTGAACAATGCGCCCTGTGCCTTTTCACATGGGGTGGCATGGGGGTAATGAGTTTCTGCATTATCCAACCATCTGTGTTCAAATATCCAAATCGCAACAGGAACAATAACAGAATCACATGTTTTTTGCAGCTTTTCAAAATATTTTATATTCAGCTCTCTAGTGTTTTAGCATCTGCACTGTGTTATGGTATTATATATCTACATCCACTCTGGAGCATATGTGTACTACAGATAGGTGCCTACAGTCTGACAAGATTCCTCTTCCAAATGCCATTATTCAAATGATCTTCAAATGCTATCTGAAAACCTGTACTATGTGTTTCTGTAACTCTTTCCTCTCATGTGACTTCCTCTCCTGTAGTCTCGGGAGCCACTGGCGCTGAGTGACCTGAAAGCAGAAGTGTCACCGAGGGTCTCTGCTGAGGATTTAATCGACCTCTGTGAGCTGTCACCGGGTGGGTCCACCAAGAGGACCAAAGCCAGCAAGCCCAAAATCGTGGCTGTCGACATCCGCAGTGTGGAGGAGTATCCTTATGGCATCAGTGACACTGCATCATTGAAAGTCAGTTACTAATGCTTTGCCTGTTTTTACAGTTATCGCGTTTATACTTGATTAGAATTACTCTGCCATAGTTAAACAAAGAAATTGCTGAGAGAATTACAAAGAGGTGTTTTTTCTGTCCAATTTCATGAAGAGTGTCTGCAAACTGGCAATGCTGCTGCCCAGCAAGCAGCATTTCACTTCTTACCTTCAGGCTGTTTTGATTTCTTGCCCCAGCTACCATGTAGGCGCACTAATTACATCATGCTATGAAATCAGATTTGTGACATACTGGAGAAAAAAAAAAACAAAAAACAACATTCTGTATTTCTATGACAGAAATGCTTGTGCTGACATTGTGTGCAACACTGGAAATGTTTGAGTAAGCCAGACTGCTGGTGTGGTGTGCACTTTGGTAAGTCACTGTTATGCACACAAATTGTATCGGTGTCCACAAATACAGACTCCCTGACAAAGCCTGAATTTGTGCGAGAGTAAGTCATGGCACCATGTAACCGATCTGTCTTTAAAGTGTTGCAGCAATCTTTGCGTTAACTGGGATATATGCTGCCAGTTAGGTGACTACAACTTTAAATGTCAGTAAATAGCCATCGAGCATCCAACATCAGTAATTGACCATTTGCAAAATAATGATTGACATAGTGACCCAACAAAGACTGCCTGGTACTCACCTCTAGGTGCCACTTGCTCCGACAACTGTGGTTTGACATGACATTGAGAGTATTGAAATACGGTCTCTGTTGCAGCTGATGGACACTTGACAAGCAGATAAGACGGTAAGAACGTGTTGTTGAGGCAGATAGTAGATAGATTGTCAGACCTAGCATCAGTAACTAAAGAGGGGCAGGAGTTTACAAGAAATGTTGTTCCAGCTGCCATTCACTCGGGTGCTTTGATTCACTCATTTGAACCACACAGGTAATGTATATGTATAAATGTAAATGGGAACTCTTTTCATAATCGCTTTTGTTTGTTGTCTCATAGCGGGAGATCAACAGCAACAGCTTAGCTAGGGAAATGGTTTCTAAATTGCATTCTTTCAGTGTTAGGTTTCTGAAGGCTCTGGTGTGCATGGCTCTGATTAGTGTTGTTTTGAAAGCAGTTCTGACTTATGACAGCGGTAGGATAAAGATCTTTGGACTTAAGTCTGTGTCTCACCGCTTCAGGCTGTACCTCGAGGAGTATAGTAACATATTTACTGTGCCTGCTTTGCTGTGCATATCTGATGTGTGAAATCTCTCAGTGTTCTCTGAGTAATTCATCAAGAGCAAGAAGTTCATTTTAATTTGAGCCTTTTTTTTTCTCAATATTAAGACACCTTCTAAAAGTGTCCTGACACACATACACCCATGCAGACTCATACACATGCATCCAGTAAAAAGTTTCTTCCCCCCTCTGTGCGTTTTATTCCTGAGTGTCTTATCTTTTGCCGATAACTCTCAGGTGCCAGGGCATTGCACGGTTGTGAGAATGAACTGTGGGCACAGAGAGTGAAACAGCTCTGTTCCCAGGACAGGCAAGTAGTGGCAGATTCAAAGGGGGATGATCTACTCCAGTCACGTGCTGCCAGGCTCTGCAGCATTCTCTGGAGAGGTCGAGTTAGGCCCTTCATTCCAGCCCAGGCTGTCCTACCGTATCCCTCAATCTGAGAGATGGGGGCATGAGGGAGCAGGGATTAGCCCCGGCCTGTTCTCTGACTCTGAGGAGAATGGATTCTGTCGGCCTTTTCAATATACTCTAGTTTCCTCATCCATGTCCTGCCCTTTTCTATATTTGGGTTGCTCTTTAGCTGCCAGTCTTTTGTTATTGTCCTTTGTTTAGCTGTTTTTGTCGCCCTGCTATATCAGTGGACCGATATACATGACTGTAGATTTATAGCTGTGATAGTAATGGAGAAATCTGACAAACATAAGAGAGCCAGTTACAGGAATAAGCATGTTTTGTCAGGGGTGTGTGCTGTGTGTTCCGTTAAACATGATCTTATCTGCTAGTCTCAAGAAATCTGATGAATGTGTCTCAGGGCTTCGCTGTCACCTTGGATCGCTATAATGTGTTTGCCAAGTAAACAGAAGATGCAAATTACGGGAGCATTTGATTTTCACTTGACCTCCATTAACCTTTGTCAACAGTAAGCCTAAGCAGAATTAACTATTTTCTATCTCCATTTCATTATAACACATTGTAGTCAGTTTCCAGGTACTGTATGACTGAGTATCTAATTTAAAATGTTGTGTTTGTGTGTGTATGTGTGTGTGCACGTGCATCCACGCAACAACTGTGCTTTCACAAGTCCCTTCAATTAAAAATTAAATTCTCAACTGGTTGCCACATTCAGTATCCCCTTTATCCATTTTAACTCTCCACCAAATCACAATATCACATACAGAAATTCATTTTACTATTGCAGATGGGCAGCTTTTTATTTATCACTCATGGCAAAGTGCACTCGCTTGATGTTGACTTTGAAAGTTTCCAAGCAATGGATGTGAGCCCCTCCCCGTTTAGGTCGCCAGTGGACTGGTAATTGTTTATTGGGGCTAAAGAGCCATTAATCTGTCAGGATTAGCGGAGAGAGTTAAGGATTCTGGAATGTCAATTCCTCACGCCAAATTCCTTCTTCTGATAAACAGAGGCTCCTCAGGCTTACCCACAAGGACAAAAGAGGATTTGACCACTTTAGCAGGATTTGGCAACCCCTGTCCACCTTTATTGTGGTCTCAGACACACCGCTGTTGTGGTTTGTGTGGTCACAGAAAGTGGATTAAATTAAGATCTGTGTGGTGTAAATTAGTACTGTCAAGATGTAGCTGTCGTTGGCACCTGGTCGATAATAAACATTTACCTCTTATATACTGCTAAAACAATATTGCCATGAGCTTCTTGTAATTCCAGATGTAAATGTACCACAATGGGATTTGTCAGTCCATAGCTTATACTGTGCATTATGTAAGAGCCCTAAATGTTCTTTCATCACATTTAGTGAATAGCAGCAATTCATCCAGCAAAGAAACCGAGCGTTGCTTGTCTTAAAATATGTAGCAATAATGTCAATAGCTGCACACTCAGGAGCAGAACAAGCTCCTTTTTTCGAGAGTGATTATTCAATTAAATACCACTCCGGCTCGCTCACTGTCCCCGTGTTCTTTCCTCCACCGCTCGCCCAGCAATCTTGTGATTTCTGTGGCCCAACAGTCCCTTTTCCTTCTTTTATCTCTCCTTCTTTTATCTTTTCTTTCTTTGCTTTTCTTTTTCTGCTGACGCCATTATTTCATTCACACGCCGTCCCCTCCCTCCACACCTTCACCCCCCAATCAGAGTTACCTTCTCCTCTGAGATTGAGCTATTACTTTCATTTGTCTGGCTCATCATATTCTTCCTTCTCCCTCCCTCTCTCCCTCTCCTTTCCCCTTCCCTGCATTTTTGTGGGCTACTTTTTCCCACACGGCTATCTCCAGGCTTCTCTTACATAGCTCTGGCTGCGCTGATGGTCTGTCTTTTTCATTCTGCATTAATCTGATAAGCATTATAACAAGCACACTAATTAGGGTATCATTGAACTGGCCTGATACAGTTTCCTGGTATCCATTGTATTCATGGTGTCTACTGATGTGATACCCGTGATAATGCAATTCATTAGAAACAGAATTGCTATCAGTTAAAGATTCACAAAGAAATTATTGATTAGCAGACACTTAATCTAAATTGAGCCATGCTGTATTTGGCTTTTAAAATTTTTAGCAAGTCTCCAGTGGAGGTTCCCTTCCTCCTGCCGCACCATACCTTGTATCTCTTGTGCTTTAGAGAGAATATAATAGTCTTTCTATATGAACAGGGACTATACAGTGTGACCCTGTGAATTTAAGCCAGTATTTATAGAGGCTAAAGATTCATTACACTGTCAAAGCAGTGGATAGTCTACACTCCAGTGTTCACTTAAATCATGTCCAAAAGAGCTGTTTTTATGCCCCACACAGAGAAACAAGACTGTTCTCTGACAAAAAACAACCCTATAGGTTGTTTGTACAGCAGCTTATTACAACCTATAGTTACATTTTAATATAAAGTGACCTCTAGCAGTCCTGTAAATAATGAAATTGCCAGTCAGCTCATGTTAGGTAACATTTTGTAACCCTAACTCAGACCATTTTACCTCACCTTACCTTAACCATTACGACAAACCCTTCTCTAACCTTTTCCTAACCATAACCAAGTATGTTTAGTGGCTAGCGAGCTAGTTAGAGGGGTAATGACCTAACTTGCCTGGTAGCTTTGGGTCCTTTGGGTCATATTAGAGATGCTTCTGTGGGTGGCATATATGGCTAATTTAGGAAGCACTCCTGCTGGTCATATTAGAGGGTTTCAACAAATGACCTATGTGGTTGTATGGCTTGGAGGACCTGTTAGGAGAGAAACAGTCATACTTTACTCCTGCAAATGTCCATTGTCCATTACCAAAGCATTAAAAATGTAAGGGGTTTTTATTGAATGGGCATAAAGGAGACCTTGTGTAACCTTTCAAAAAATGGAATTAGATGTTGTGTGACTCTTATACAGTTAAGAGGCAGTTAACCTAAATTATTTTTCATTATTGGTCAGTACTGACAGTGTCCACGGTGTGAGCATAAAGCTGTGGCCCTTAACCCCTGATGTGCCCAGCTTCAGCAGAGGCCACATCTCTGGCAGCATCAACATCCCCTACAGCACAGCGTTCGGCCCTGACGGTGAGGTGCTGCAGTGTCCTGCAGCGGGAGCCCTCCAAAACTTCAGAGGGCGCGTCATTGTGGTCATCAGCCATGTCATGAAGAGTGCTGCAATGGTGAGAAAGCAATAACACACACACACGCACACACTTGTGTATTTCAGTGTTTTGGGTAGCTCTGTATATTTGTATGCTGTTTGCTCTTATACAAACAAATATCAATACATACAATACTACAATATTTAACAGTATACTCTTAAACTATATGGTAAAGAAAATCACATTCCATTTATTTTGACAGATATTGTGATGTTAATATGATTCACAGCTTTAGTGAGAATGGTAATTTTTGCATCATAATTTTCATTTTCACTGAAAAAAAATATTAAAATGATGATGATGTTATTTTTGCTGGTTATACCAAACAAACATGTGCTTGTTTTTTTGTTTTTTTTAATGTCCGTAGAATATGATTTGCAGGCCAGGGCATCTCTGCAGCACCACAATACTCTATTTATACTTGTCCATATTGTAATTCCGATAATATTTTGATTGATTGTTCAGGCTTGCTGGCATTTCAACATGCATGATGGTTAGCAGCTATTCATGTGCAGGCTTTCACACGAAACTCCCACGTTGTTCCCACATTGATGGTGGTGATGCTGTTTTTTATAATCAATCCCTTCACACAATAGTGCCTTTGACAGTCCTTTGGTTATTCCTTGATGCAAATTATTACTCAACTTTGCTGCAAATCATCAGAAAATTGCTAGGAAATTGGCAAGACATTCAGTCCAGTTCCAGTAAAACTGCAAGGATTACCAAAATTTGCAAACCAGATAAAAAGTTGGTACTGCAGTGCTGGTTTAAAAAGATGGCAAAGAGTTTTCCTCTGCAAAGAATTGTAGGAGGTTGAAATTGAAAAAGACCTTGTTGGCTTTGCTGAGAGGTATTGATTTTTATTTTTTCATTATTTATTTATTTTTTTGGTTTTTGTTCTGTGTTGTAAGGGCACAGTCACATTTTCCCAGAAAGAATTGTGTAATGTTTACACAACATTTCTAAAAAGGACCGTTAGATGGTCAGAATCTGATACTAAAACAGCAGACACATGATGAGACAACAAAACTACAGTCTATATTCATTCATTACTCTTTACATGCAAAAAATTATCCTTGAGTGACACTAAACCACAGTTTCATGTTGGTTAACCGTAGAGTAAAATATGCCGAGGAGTAAATAAATAAAATCTGTAGAGGCATTTTAATCATTTATTTTGCAATTAATTTCATTTTTGGCACAGTCTCTCTGCTTTTTTTTCTAGCACAACTAACAATCTTCACACAGAATATCGTTACAAGAACACTTGCCTCATCTATTTAAAACTATAGAACCATTCCAGAGAAAAATCACAGAAGGTTGAAAGCCCTGAAGCCTGCTGTTTTAGTGAGATGTTTCATGGATTGCTCTGTAAGGGTCCTGGGTGGGGGTCATGTCTGGGTGGACCTCAGGGTCAGACTGGCTCCTCCACCTCCACAGCTCCTCTGATCACTGAGTGGATTTGCCTCCTTCACCCTCATCACCAGCTTTTCCCCAAACAGAAGGCTAACTAGGTCTTCATGGGTGAGAGGAGGATTTGAATAAAATCCGTTTTTCTTCTTCTTCATCCTCCTTTTTTTTTTTAAACACTGGGGATCTTTCATCAGCAAATCCCCAACATTGGTGAGACAGCTCCAAGGAATTTGTGAGGTAGCTACAGGCTGTTTCACAGTATCATTCTCTCCACCCTAAATTTTGCAGTTCTTTTAAGGCTTTTTACACATTATGTCATTTTTTTCTGCATATGACTGGCATTTGTAATTGGCATTTTATGAGAGAAAAGAGGTGGTGTTGGGTTTTTTTCCCCATTAGACAGCATTCAATTAGCAACATGTATGACTTAATTACATGCATACCTTTTTTTTTTTTTTTTTTTTTACACAGAATGTAATTTAATTTTCCCTAATAGAAGTAAATTGTGTACATGTTGTGGAAATTAAATCATAATGTAATAGATAAAAATATGTATAATGAATATCCATCATTCTGGAGGATGTTAATATGTGAAGAAAGATTTATCTAACATTATCATTCTCACTTTATACAGTAAATCAAGAGAGGTGTTTTAATGGAAAAGTGCAGTGCACTTTTTCACTTGATGTCTGATGTTTGCTGCATGACCGCCCTATTGGAAGAGTAGGAGGTAGACAGGCAAAGGCCAGCAGACAGTACAATAATGAGACAGACCGGCTATCAGCTATCAGGCTGAGAGAGGAAAGCCGAATAAAAGTGATGTGAGTGAAGTTAAAGGCCAGAAGCAATGGTATTGAATGAGTGGCCTCCTTATCAACAGGTTAATACTTCTATTTTCACCTTTTTTATCAGTGGAGGACTTACCATGTTTATTTGGAAAGTTATTTTCAAGTGTTGTAGGTGACTTGAGTCAAAGATAATGTTTCATGACCCAAGCCATTGTAATTATCACAGAAAACAAATTAAAATGGGTCTGAATTGGCAGAGCAGGTATTTCTTTAATTCCTGCAAAGTTGGTTTTTGAAGGTAAGAGCTTTTTCAGGACACAGACAGGAGCTGAAACAGCATTTTGCATGAATCTTTCTGTTTGACATTTCAGTGCACGAAAATAACTTTAGGTCTGCATCAGCATTACACACCAGAACTATACCAATGATTATACTCGTATGAAATTCCTCTTTTTGTGCTCTCTTTGGAATAAATTAGCCGAACTTATATTTAAAAACTCAGCAGGGATAGTGCTCCAGGCTACATCCCGATTTAGAAAACTGTGTCCTCCTTCCATATGTTGGAAAGAGAAAGAAAAAGAAAAAAAGAGAGAAAGAGAAAACTTCTCCTTAATTATAGAGACAGTCCTACATTTTTGTAAGTGAGCAGCAACAAGAGAGGTCTGTTTCCACCCACATCGGAAGACCTGTGCCTTACTGTCAATGGATTAGCATGATACAATAATGGGGGGATTTACCTCCAAAGAGAGTGGGACAAAACTAAAGCTGTCTTGAATTTGTTTATGGTTTATACATTCATGAAGTCAGCAAAGGGTCATAACTCTCCAACAAATTTTGGCTCTCTACCTTTCAGATTTTGCAGAGTTATCACTAAGTAGAACAATGCAGTACATTATGCTTAAGCACAGTACAAAATCAGAATTGCCACATAGGCATGAATATTATGAATCAACAAATGGTAATCAAAACAGTAATTTTTCATACGGTGTGACCTGTGGGTATTGATTTGCAGGGAGCATTTATCTGCAGAGAGAAGCAAAGATGTTTCACTGTTTCGATCAGCCATCAATATCAAGGTTGAGAGTAGTTCATTGGATGACTGGATGATGAGGCAAAAGCCCTCCACATTCCCTGTGTGACTTTTGTGATGAGCAAGAATGAATCATCGGACACTTCAGCTCAAAAGCTCACTTGATCGCTGTTTACATGTGTGCCGCACCGGTGGCACAACCATTAGGTTTGGGTTGAGGTGAGTCTGCTTGAAGTGTGGTGAGACTCGTAAAGGTTAAAACAGACTGTGGCTGCTCTAAAATGCAAGGGTTCAAAAGTACCCCCTGTGAAATTGCTTTCTTTATTCCCTCTTTTGGCATTCATTAACAGACAAAAAACATCTGACAGTTTTCCACGTCTCTCTCTCTCTCTCTCTCTCTCTCTCCCCCCAGTTCACAGCAGGTTTGTTAAGGCAGAGCACAGCAGGTTTTTTTTTTTGGTTGACTATTTGCTCTGAGGGCCTTTCCCTCCACATCCAATGTATTGTATCTATGTTAAATCTACACAACTAGCAATGTAAAATGACCATCACCACAAGCAAACCAAACCACAACTCGTTTTTTATGTTAGTGGGGGATGTTGAGTCCCTAAAAGTCCTCTAGTGTATGGCGCTAGTGAGCACTGAGTGTAACACCAGTGATGTTAGTCTTCCTCACACTGTAGTGTGTTCAGAGTAACACTCCACAGAGCTAGCTCCTCCGCCCTACAAACAGGGAACATCACCATCAGCTACGTGCTGCAAAATGCTGAATTTGACCGAGGCTGACATGATATTTGTGAAGGCTAACTTTACATAGATCATACTGGACATAAAGCACTGCGCGCTCATGTGTCCTCAAGGTAAACAGTTTTGTTAATCTTTGAATAGCATGCAGCTGAATATGTATCACTACCAAAAAGATTCAAGCCAAAAAAAGATCCTTATATATAATAATTATCTCCTCTAGGTGGCAGCCAGGAGGCAACCATGTGTCTGTGTGTGTGTGTATGTGCATGTATGTGCATGTGTGTGCATGTGTGTGTGTATCTGTCCACAACAAATCTCACTGGACCTGCTACATACTACTGGACCCATCAGCCTAATATTTTTTGTGCACCGTTATGACTGGATGATGAAGGACCTTTGAAAAACATTTGTTCTCACTACTCCCTCTCTTCATTCACCCTCTAGCTCGCTCAACCACTGCTGCTCTCTCTCTCTCTCTCTCTCACTCTGGTGAAGTGGGAGGAGGAAGAGGAAGGGAAAATTTTGACATTCTCCATGCCGAGCCTGGTGGTCCATTCAGGGAGTGAAGGGGAAGGTCCTTTCTGCTGCACTAGTTAAAATCAGGAATGTCAGGGCTCTATAGGATATACAGGAGCATTATTGGCAGGGCTAGCTGAGGGGACAGACTATGTCCGGTTTCAGGTGGTGTCTTCCAAGGAGATCAGGGGACTTGCAGTAGAGTATGTGTGTCATGTCTTTGCTGAGTGAAACAGGTTGTCCCCTCTTTTTGCACTGTTGTGTGGGATCTGTGGGAGGATAGGGGTATTTTTCTCTGTGGGGCCGCTCATCCTGGGGCCTTGGTACAGCGCACAGGGGAGAGCCAAAAGTGTTTTGCTGAATTTTGTGTTTGGTTGGGCAAAGTTGGCCATTTGGCTCACAAGAGGAGACAGGCTGCAGGGCAGGGGGCTTGTGGATGTAATGTTGGTGTTTAAGGGGTTTTTCTCTGTGCGCCTTAGGGCCGACTTTAAATATTTCTGCTCGGTTAATGATAAAGAGTTTTCAGTGGGGTTTCAGTGTGTTTGTTGTGTAGGTGAGGCTGTCAGTACATCCCATATGCAAATCTGATATATGGCCATATATGTAAACTACATATTAAGTATATATGTCCATGTATGTCTCATACATATATGATAATTATATAGGCATATATGACAAATATATTTTAAAATATAGCAAAAATGGCCACTTTCAGATATGTTCCATATATCGAAGTCCAAGCGGAAAATATAAGATATCATGAGAAAGGTAAGGCTTTGGGCTTTCAAACTGTGTCAAATTATTTTCAAGCTCCCAAAAATCCCTGAGATTCGGCGAGTTAAAAAAGTGTGTGTTTCTCCTTCTCTCCCCAGATTTTGGGTTCCAGATATAATGGGAGTCTATGGGGGAGAGAGCTGGCACACCTGCCTCGTTAAGTGTCACCGTTTAAAAAGTTGAAGCTGCTTTGCTTTGGTATTTACATTTTTCAAAGCAGAACTAGTTTTCCCACTACTTTATCCTGAATTTATGCATGTGGAATGAAAATTGTCACTCTTTCTCTATCCATCTCGTCTGTCTGAACGCTGAACTGAGCAGAAGACAGAAACCCCGCCAGCACTATCAACGCTACTTAGCGAGTGACTGAGTCACGTCACCGGCCGCAGGCAGGCCAGGGTCACCAGGTACTGCGACAAATACCCCCCACAATCTGACTTGTTTCCTTCACTGTAAAATCAGGAGATTAGCGGGAGAAATTACTGACCGGGAGCATTGCGGGAGATAGGGTTAAAAATCGGGAGTCTCCTGCATGAATCAGGAGAGTTGGCAAGTATGATCCAAACATACAATGCATGTATGTATACATAATTGCATCATATATGTGCAAAACAAATACATTTGCCACATATTCACACTTAAAGTTCTTAATATATGTGGAAAATAAATAATGCAATCCAGTATATGCACATATATGTTACCTGATGTCACAGACCAAATATTTACACCACATATTTGCACACATATCCTGAAATATATGTCCACATATGTGAACTTATATGTCCCATTATTTAATATATACGTTCATTTATGGCCATATATCAGATTTGCGTATGGGATTGAGGGATGGGAATCTTTTCATTTGTCGGGGATTGTTTTTTTTTTTTTTCCTCTGTTACGCTGTGGGCAGGCTGTGTGCATTTGTTGGTTTATATATTTGTTTGTATGGATCTGTTTTGATGTGATGTTGTTGGTGGGGGTCTCTGGATAATGTAGTGTTCGGGTATGTGCTTGTGTGTGTGCATGTGCAGTTAGTGAGTGTGTTTGAGGAGAAGAGGGGCAGTGTGTTTCATTTTATTTTCTATTTAATCTTTTCTATAATGTATGTGGTGGGTAGGTTTTTTTAGTAGTTGAATTTGAAGCTTTGGAGATGTTTTTTTTTTGAAGGTGATAAAAGTCAAAAGTCTCTCTGTCTCTCACTCTCTCTCCTTCACACTCTCTCTCTCTCACTCTCTCCCTCTCTCTCTATCTCTCAATTTCACTCTCACTCTCACATCTGAAGCCAGGGCTGACCTGACTGTGGTTTTCTGGAACACAACCAAAATGGGCACATAGCAAACGTTTTCTTTTTGGAAAATACAAGTTCATATTTGACAAGGGTCTGCCTCGGAGATTTTTCTTTTACCTTGAGCACTGCATATTAAAAACTTTTTTTCCCCATTCTTTTGACATGGACTCGAAAGTCTTATAACAGCAGGGAAAGCAGTGTTTTTTTTCTGCCTGTGTTCGTACATGTGTCTGCAGCTAATCTCACATACTACTGAGCCTGTCAGCCTGACTGTATAATCAAGGACCTCTCGTGGTTGTGGTGATTCAAAACCTTTGAAAAGCATGTTTTATACTGCATTTGGGTGCTCCCCCCATACGCAAATCTGATATATGGCCATATATGAACATATATATTAAATAATGGGACACATAAGTTCACATATTTGGACATATATTTCAGGATATGTGTGCAAATATGTGGCATAAATATTTGGTCTGTGACATCAGGTAACATATATGTGCATATACTGGATTGCATTATTTATTTTCCACATATAAGAAGATATATAAGAACTTGCTCAGTTCAGCGTTCAGACAGACGAGATGGATAGAGAAAGAGTGACAATTTTCATTCCACATGCATAAATTCAGGATAAAGTAGTGGGAAAACTAGTTCTGCTTTGAAAAATGTAAATACCAAAGCAAAGTAGCTTCACTTTAAGTGTGAATATGTGGCAGATGTATTTGTTTTGCACATATATGATGCAATTATGTATACATACATGCATTGTATATTTGGATCATACTTGCCAACTCTCCCGATTCACGCGGGAGACTCCTGATTTTTAACCCTATCTCCCACAATGCTCGATGTCAGTAATTTCTCCCGCTAATCTCCCGATTTTACAGTGAAGGAAACAAGTCAGATTGTGGGGGGTATTTGTTGCAGTACCTGGTGACCCTGGCCTGCCTGCGGCCGGTGACGTGACTCAGTCACTCGCTAAGTAGCGTTGATAGTGCTGGCGGGGTTTCTGTCTTCTGCTCAGTTCAGCGTTCAGACAGA
>OMLB01062967.1:56708-66776 GCA_900302555.1 Myripristis jacobus | reverse complement strand
GTGGTGGGTGCATACAGCTTCAGCAGCAGATGGCTGCCTCTTTCTCTCGCTCCCCTCTGCCACCAGTGCCAAAGAGGGCAGAGTCGATCAGACAGGATTATTGGTGGGTCAGACAGGTTGATCTAGCGGTATATATATTTAGAGCTCTGGTTCTCAAACTGCCAGGTCACAGATCAAAAGCGGACTGCAGGCCAATACTGAGTGGATCACGGGTGTGTCAAATTTGTCCAAAAATAAAATGCAAAAAAAAAAAAAGAAAAAATATTTTGTAGTGTATGAATAAATGAATATCTGGGACAGCACTTTTATGTTGAGCCATTATTTCCCACTGCAGCATGTAAATGAGACCAGCTACACAGACAGAGAGGAAGCTAGCTAGCTGCACAGCATGGCCAAGTGCAAGTATGACGATGAATATGTTCAAATTGGCTTTACTAGCATCGAGGACACACAAGGCCAACAACTGCAGTGTGCTGTGTGCAGTGATGTACTGGCACATACTAACATGACCCCATCCAAGCTAAGACAGCATATAGCAATGAAACATTCAGCCAGTGTGGAGAAACCAGAGGTGGTTCTTCAAAGAAGACTGCGCGAGTTCCAGGAATTGTTTTGTGATTTCGCAGTGCAAGAAAGCATTGAGGATAACCACTCTTGTCATTTTGCGAAATAAAATGACTGAGGAAAAATGTGGCTAAACCAGTGCAGAATCAAATGAGAATTTGCACCTATGAGCAAAAGTCATTCAGGCATAAGATTTTTGGACTAGGCTACGAGGGAGGATGGGCACAAATAGGAGCATATGACTTATTTTCATTTAATTCAGCCAATTTGGTGCTTAATTAGATCATCCCTGTCCTCTCACCCTATGCAGCCAATAGAGCCAGCTAATGAGGGAATGGATGGGTCATGTACAGCTGTCATACAATGTGTACGCGTGTGTGTGTGTGTGTTTATTGTGTGTGTGTGCATACAGCACGGCCAAGGCAGTAGGGCGGGAGAGGATGGGGGAGGCTGGTGGTGTACAGTAATGACAGCAGAATATTCAGGCCTCCTACTCTGGAATGCTGAGCGAGGGAGAGATACAACACTGCAATTCACTCGCAGGGAGTCAGCAAACTATTCTTAGTCCAGTATGTGAAGTGGACTCCCCGTCCCATGGGGGCTGAAAGAGAGCCCGGACGATTGAGCAGCACGGCTATGCTGGATGGATGGCTTAAAAGAGTGAAAGAGAGAGAGGGAGGGAGAGAGAGAGAGAGAAAGAGAGAGAGACAGATAGATAGAGAAAGAAAAAGAGAGAGAGAAAGGGTAAAAGCTAAGCTCCAGTGAGGCGAAGCCTGGTCAGCTAAGTCTGAATGGAGCAGTTCACTGGCTGTGAAGCCTCTCCAAAGAGCCTATTGTAAACCTACACTGGCACAATGCATGGAGCCGCGAGGGACCCCTCTCCCTCTCTCCCCTCTCTGCCTTGCATTCCCACTCTTTTTCAATTACACTGCCCTCTGTCCACTCCACTCTCATGTGACCTCTTACAAACACTGGCATACAGACAGACATACTTTCTCTCTATCCAGCTCTCCTACCTAGACTAAACAGACATTTCATCTTCACTAGGGTCCAGTGCTTGATACGGCAAGGCTACTGCAAGGAGATTTCAATTTTTCATACTCGTGCACCGACCAGGATATTCACACACACACACACACACACGCACGCACACACACAACAGAGTCCGAGATCACACAGAGTTCAAACACTGGGGGAATTCAGCAGGAGACAGTGTCACTAGTGACAGTGACAGGCTCTGATTTCTTTTCTCTCTCTCTCTCTCTCTCTCTCCCTCGCTTTGCTTTTATATCTCTGTTCTTTCTGAATGACTCATTGAAAGGATAGGCACAGACACACACCAAGGCCTGGCAGCGCGCGGTCCCACTGTTATCGAGCAAACATGGCCGAGTTGTCTGCAGCTCAGTCATAACAAATGTCAAAGAGCTATTCATCTCCTCTAATCCATGTCTCTATTCTCTTGTCTGCATTGTATACACACCGGTGACACTGGAACCATTCTCTCACAATAACAAGGACTGAAAAACCGAAGTACTGGGTGAACATAATCCAGTTGAAGTTGAGAGAGAAAGAGGAGGAAGGAGAAGAAGGGAGAAAGGGAAGGTATAGAGAGAGAGAAGGCAATTAGGGAGTTCATGTAGAGAGGGAAAAAGAGGAGACGGAGCCGGAGCAGACGGAGAGAGAGGCAGAGGCAAAGTGGAGCGAGGAGTAGAAGGAGATGGGGAGGGCAGAGACTGCAGCTTGACAGGAAGAGGAGACAATGTGGGTCTCACTTTTGATAAAAATGACTATGTTGCTATGCACACACATTTAAGTTGCAGTGCGTGGCAAACACTGTGTGAGGAACTGCACAGTGAGGCTTCTCAGAAAAGCAGCATGCTGTGCTGTTCAAAGACTCAAAACGCTGTGAGAGAGAGAGAGAGACCGAGCACAACATCCTGTCTCACATTGTCAGAAATCGCACACACGCGGTGTAGGTGACACTTTCACAATCTACTTTGACATGTAGTATTATACAGTAAGCTCTGTGCAGAATGTGCAGAAGAGTGCATGTTGGGTGGGACATATCTAACATATAACATATAACAAGGAAACCACACTGAATGTGATGCAGTCCAAGAATTTTGTTTTTATTTTGCTACTGTTTTAGGTTTTATGTCATGGTCTTGAATTTTAACTGGCGGCAGTTTTTAATTGTTTCATTGTCTTAAATCATTATTTTTTTGTGTGTGTGTTTTAATTGTTCTCATTTATGTATGTATGTATGCATTGGTGGACTGTAGGTTTTTAGAAGCGCTACAGAAATAAAGCCACTATTCTTATCTGTGACATAATGTAATGCCAAACTTAAGATGACAAATTCAGAATGTGTGTCACACAATACATGTAGTAGCTTGGCAGTTACCCCAGTACTAAGTTGCTGATGATGAGTCACTTGAGAACTTAATCCTGCACCTTGTGGCAGATGTGTGTATCAGTGCTAGCTCTGCGAAAATCACACTCTGATCGTGCTGCATTAAAAGTATTTCCTCTGATGCATATTGATGAGACTGGCCATGAGCCCCTTTCTTAATTGTTCTGGGTGGGATAGTCTCTTCTGTCTCCTCTCTCACACACTTTGGTTATATAATCCAACTGGGGTATGCTTTCCAAAACCCCAAACTTATGTAAGAGTAACCGTATTGGCACGGAAGGAAATGTCATCTCTTTTCCTTCATAGAGCAGCTTCATAGCTGACCGTATGGGAATAGAGACGGTCGTCGTAGTGGAATATTTCTATTTTCTGTCCCCATGTGTTGAGGATCCAATCTGAGTTCCCTTAAAAATTGGAGCAGGCGCATGAGAGTCCACAGAGACCTGAAACTCACTAGCTTGCAAACTTCTTCTTATAACACATGCACTCTCACACACTTGGTAGTCTGCTAGACTGTGTGAATAACACTTAACTACACACACACACACACACACACACACATGCAATGTGTTTTTAAGGGGACAAGTAATCTGCAGTTGGCTCCTCACCACAAACTCCTCTGGGAGGGGAGGAGTGCAGATAGACCAGAAGATAGCTGGGTTCTCTCCCTTCTCTCTGTCACTTGTTCTCCCCCAGGTTCTCCCTGGTTTTCCCCTCTCTATCATCTTGCTTTCTTAAATAATAAGACTGCTGATGTCTGACCCAATTATAGCCTTGCTGCTGGTTCCAACTCTCCTCCTGCCCTATCCTATCCTGTCCTGTTCAGATGTAATAGGAGGCATGTGACAGAAATGTCAGGATCAATACAGGTCTCTTGCAACATCAGCCAGGCAACAACAGCCGTGACGAGTCATCTTGAAGAACACTGAGAGCAGAAAAGAAGTAAATAAAGGATAATGAGGACGATAAAGGCGTAAGAAAAAGGGTTAAAGGGAGGCATGAGAAGGCGTGATATAAGCAAGCTTAACTGGACATTACGCAGATGAGGAAATAATTTTGTGACACACTATCTTGACAGATCCAGATGAGAGAGTGTGGGAACGGAAGAGCAACCTCAAGAGCGATGGATGAGATAGAGTGAGATACAGACGGGAAGAAAAGTACAGATATGCAACGAGTGATAGGAGTGCCTCCTGGTTAGAATTCCAACCTAATTGACCTTTCTCTGTCGCCATGGTAACGGAGGCACGGTTGCAGAAGAGTAATTACCAGTAATCTAACTGGTTTCCTTCCACTGGCATCATTGATTTCCAACATTTATAAGGTTGACTGACTTGCATGAGGTTTGGATATTAACCAGTGGGGCATGCTGATAGTGACTCTGTGTGTGTGCGTCTGTGTGTGTGCGTGACAATGAGTCTCTTTTTAGCAAAATGTGAGTAGAACAACAACAACAAAAAAAAGCCTGGCACTAATACACCAACTTACTCTTTCTCACTATGTGTAGGCTACTTTTTTCACCCGGCAGTAGCCTAGAGTAACGGTTGGAGTTTCAGAGCGACCACAACCTATGTAGCTGTCAGAAAAGTGGAGCACACAAAACACACAAGCGCATCCACTCACACACACGCAAAGACACACACAGACACAAACACGCAAATGCACAGCTATGTTGTCTGTGTGCTGCACAAACGGGCAGGTCACCAGTCATGCACGATGCTCCCGAGGCTGTTAACATGATGTGTCATGAGGAGGGAGGGAGAGTCATGGTGACAGCATCTCCCCCCAAACCACTAGACACATGCACACTACTACAGTGGGGCAAGCCTGCCTGCCCAACAAACCCCCCGCTGACAAATTCCTGCTCCGCGCTGTCAGACACGCCGTCTAGCTCCAGACAGACAGACAGACAGACAGACAGACATGCCTGGTAATGATATTTACTAGATGAAAAGACATGCCGACAGGCTGATGAATGTACAGGCAGAAGGAGAGGACAGAAAATGCAGCAGATATAATCAAGAGGAGAGGAGAGGAAAGGAAAGGAAAGGAAAGGAAAGGAAAGGAAAGGAAAGGAAAGGAAAGGAAAGGAAAGGAAAGGAGCCCTCAACAAATCTGCACAAACACTCTGCTGTCCTCTCTGTCAAGCTATAAAGTGAGATAAGTTAGGGAACAGATGAGGTCAAGCCAGAGAGAGACGGAGAGGAAAAAGAAACCCTGAAAGGGAGGCGGATACCTTATGAATTAGTTTCTTAATATTTGACAACATCCAATGCAAGGCCAAGCTCTCATAATAAAACCGCGAAAAAAACTGAGGAAGGAAAGACATTTGAACTTTAAATAAAGCGTGACTTCTCCTTCTTTCTGAAAGATGCAGACTGTGTGTGTGTGTGTGTGTGTGTGTGTGTGTGTGTGTGTGTGTGTATGTGTGTGTGTGTGTTTGTTCCATCTTTGGCAGTGATGCAGAAGAACACATGCTGATGTCTGGTGATGGTCCCAGATGAGATCTGACCATTCCCATACAGCACACCACAGCCCCAAACAAACCAGGCTAACATGCTGCAATAGGACTGGAAGACTGAGAGCCTGGCTTGGACTGATATCCAATAATACATTCACTAATAACAGGATAACTGTTACTTCTGTAAGCTTTCCTTTATATTTTTTTATTTATTACTGATTTCTGATGTAGTCGTTTTTTATTTAACTTGTATTTGATTTGAAAATTAAAAAAAAAAAAAAATGTTGTCAGTAATACAGTTTATAGGTAATTCTGATTGCACACGTGACCATTTTGATTAATGTGCAATCCATGTATGTAAAACATTCAACTTGGGAGATTTTAGACACAGAATTTAAAATAAAATTAAATAAAATAATTCAGAGACTATACCAGAATATAAAATTTTGGATAGCTCCCAAGCCTACAGTACTAGGACCAGGCATGTGATCAGCAGGGGGAACCAGGTGCGAATACACATCATATATATTATAGAAATTATGGGCAATAACATTATAGATGGCAGGACAACTGGACAACTGTGGTTAGTAACACAATGGAAAATGACTAGAAAGTGAATGCACCAAGCACAAGCAGAGAAAGTGATTAGGCATTACGCTGGTAGCACCATAAGGACTCGGGTAATGCCAAGGGCAAGAAGCAGCAGTATCTGATGCCAAAAGGGGGACAGGACCATGGAGATGTATCACAAAACACCGGGATGCCATGTGGAAAGGCAGTGGCATGCATATGGCCAAAAGCAGTGACTGATGGTGACTGCAGACAAGCAACCCGGTGGTTCTGGGCAAAATAAACGCTGAACTACAGTGTGATGCCAGACTTAGCATGTTGGCCCCATTCACTGGCTGTGGGGTTAGTGTGGCTGGCATCCTAAAGGCATGGTATGGCATGTGGCAGGTCCATCCCAGCAGGAAGCCAGTGTCACAACAAGAATGACACTTGTGTGTGTTGGATTACAATGCGGCTCACTTTTGCTCGGTCAAAACAAACACACTCCATCTGATGCCAACACTGAGCAGATTTAGGTCAAAAATAAGTATTTATTTGTTTTAAATACCACACTTTAGGCTTTAAGCCTGACTAATGCCAACTTACATTCTGATAATACACTACATGGACGAAAGTATTGGGCCATGTCCACGTCACACCCAGAGGAGCTTTTATGGCATCCCATTCTAAATCCATAGGGATTGGCATGGAGTTGGTCCCCCCTTTGCAGGTATAACAGCTTCCACTCTTCTGGAAAGGCTTTCTACAAGATTTTGTATTTTTTTGATTTTGTGGGAATTTTTGCCTGTTCATCCAGAAGAGCATTTGTGAGGTCAGACACTGATGTTGGACGAGAGGGCCTGCCTTGCTGTCTCTGTTCTAGTTCATCCCAAAGGTGTTGGATGGGGTTGACGTCAGGGCTCTGTGCGGGCCAGTCAAGTTCTTCCACACCAAACTCAGCCAGCCATGCCTTTATGGAGCTGCTTTGTGCACTGGCAACAGCAAAGGGCCTTCCCCAAACTGTTCCCACAAAGTTGGACGCAGAGAATTGTCCAAAATGTCTTGGTGAGTTGAGGCATTAAGATTTCCTTTCACTGAAACTAAGGGGCCGAGGCCGACCCCAGAAAAACAAGCCCATAGCATTATCCCTCCTCCAAACTTTACAGTTGGCACAATGCAGTCAGGGAGGGAACGTTCTCCTATGCCAGAGGAGGTTTGGAGCTGTGCAGTAATTGAGTCAGCAGAGCGTTAGCCACTTTTACACACTATGCACATCAACACTTGGTGACTGAGTTGCTGTGGTTCCTAAACGCTTCCACTTTGCAATAATACCACTTACGGTTGACCGTGGAATATCTAGGAGCAAAGAAAGTTCATGAACTGTGAACCCTTTAAATTACTATTACAGTAGCACGCTCAAATTCAGTGAGCTCTTTAGAATGACCTTTCATTTACAAATGTTTGTAAAGGCAGACTTTTATACACCTGTGGCAATGGGACTGAATGAAAGACCTGAATGATTCAGAGGTGTGCCCCAATACTTTTGTCCATACAATGTATTTCATTAAGGCTATTCCACCATGATATATAGCACTATGTTCAACATCCGTTGTTTTTAAATGTGCTTAATAAACAAATTATTATTTATGATTATGTCTAAATCTGACAGTGAAGTAAAGAGAAAGCAGTGATTGGTCTGACAGAGCATTGAGAGGAAAACTCAGCACACATCTGGAAGCTTCACTGGGTATCATGCAGTATAAGCTGGTAGGCATGTGTGCTGCTCGATAGCACAGATGCGTTCACACACACTTCAGTCACTGATACAACCCAGGTCAGGATTCATGTGGAGCAGTGGGACAGAGAGACACACAGAAAGGAAAAAAAGTAATATAGGGGAAACTCAAACAGTGGAAACGGATGAGACGGAGAGAGAAGTTATGGAGGAGGTGAAGTCGGGTGAATGAGGAAAAAAGGCTCGTGTGAAAAAGTGACTCAGGGTCACAGACCTACAGAGGAGAGGAAACTGAAAACAGACAAAGAATGAAGGAGAGAGAGAGAGAGAGAGAGAGAGAGAGAGAGAGACACTCATGCTTCATCGAGCGTTCCCCCACAGGGCCTAATTCTGCTGACCTGGTTTCTTTCACCAACAAAGACCATGCATTAACACGCTCACAAATATGTGCACACACATGCATGCAATGCCTATAGGCCATTTACACACCCACTTAACCTACACGAGGGTATGTGAGCATTAGGCTGTGCATATGCATTTACACTCTTATCCATGTTCTCTCTATTTCCCATCTTTATTTCTGTATCCCAGGTCTTTGCATGGTAAATCTCAGGAGTCACATCCCTGAAGTCATCATTCATCTCTCATAATCTTCTCTCTCAAAGGCTCTGTCTCTTCACAGCTTAAGTTAAGGCCAGAGTTAGTAGGCAGCAGGCACCGATCCAGTGACCAGTGGGCAGCCATTGAGAAACATGAATTCCTTTGGTTTTAGAGCGGAGTGGAGACGGACCAACTAGCCGGCTATTTAATGTAGACTGTAATGTGTTGTGAAGATCAGGGACAAAAAGCAGCAAGTATTTTGTGCCTGCTAACATAGATTCGAATATCTAAACTATGGTTTATATTACTCCATGGTCCACCAAGAATATAGCATTTTTTTTTTTTTTTTTGCATGGCACCATATACAGTGGGGCATTATGTTATCATGCTGTGTTGTGAAGTTGAGACACAATCTTATGAACACATAACTCAGGAATACATGCATGATCGAAATGCCATACTTGCACAACAGACTCTCTCTATAGAGTAGATCTGTTCAGATTTAGAAGCATTGTTCTGTATAAATTTTCCTATCGTTAATTTAAATAATGACTGTGAACTACCCAAGTGGAGATAAGTACTGTATTTTGGCATAGAAATCTTTGCTAACTTATGATGTCTCATCTAAAAAATGTTTAGGAGAAACCTCAAAAGTATCACTGTAGTATGTTAAATGAACCTTTTAATGCATAATTTAGCTTAATTAATGACTGTATTAACATGTAAGAGGTTACAATTAACATATCATGGTGACAAAAGGCAGCTGAAGTGTCTCTCGTTTCATGATGAGTTGTGTGCTCTTACTCTGCAACTATTCCCCTCCATCTCTCTGTGTCATTCTAATGCACTCCTTCGTTCTTTGAGCATTCACTTGTTTTATGCGTTTGGATCACAACGGCTTGAGTGTGTCACCCCAGCTGCTGTGTCCTTGAGCAAGGCAGTTCACTCCTGCAGCCTGTTGTCACCGCAGTGCATCGCCTCTAGAAATGTAGGTCACAAGCCATAGGATCTATCATCACTGATAGATTTGTACACCCGTCAGCGGAATCAATGACATTTTGTTTTACTCATCATCCGCCCCCCGTAGAGAAATTCTCAGTATTATTGCATTCTGTTTTGATGATGTCCCAGTGACACACTAACATCGGTGTGAGGGTGTAGAGAGCACTAGAGGGGGGCTGAAGTGGAGTGACCTTCTCTATGCTAATCTCTACTAGAGGCTGGAGGATCTCACACACACACACACACAAACACACATATACACATACACAATGTAAGGTAGAGGATTTGTCCTCTGTCTGGCAGATGAATGAAAAGGACATCATCAAACACAAATCCTTTGCGTGTGTGTGTGTGTGTGTGTGTGTGAGTGCGCGTCCGTGCGTGCATGCAAATGTGTGATGCGTTGTACATGCTAGTGTTTCCTGGATTACCCCTCCTCCCAGTATCTTCTGTCAACCAGAGCTTCTCGTCATGAGACGTGACACACCCACTAAAATCCGCCTTTCATATCTCACACAAGCGTAGAAATAATAACAGGCTGATGATTTAATAATAATATAATCAGACCCGTAATTATCACAGCTTAGATCAAGCCCCATCGACGCATTCATCTCCTTCCACCCCTCATTCCCACCCCGCTCTCCCCTTTTTTCCCACCATCTCTGCTGGTGTCTCTCTGCATGCACCGCTGGACAGATGTTACGACTGACGATGTCACACCGCATCCCACTATCCTACTACCGA
>OMLB01062967.1:23366-36846 GCA_900302555.1 Myripristis jacobus | reverse complement strand
TAAATAAACTGAAAAAACAAAAAATAAACTGTAGTGCTAAATTCATAAATTCATGCAGCACAATGTAGAGGAAAAACATTTTGTACACAAACATAGAGACAGACAGACAGACAGATAGATAGATAGATAGATAGATAGATAGATAGATAGATAGATAGATAGATAGATAGATAGATAGATAGATAGATAGATAGATAGATAGATAGTACCATTAAGGCCTCATATCCATTCATCTGTGCAAGCCCTCCTGCCATCACACCCATTCAAAAAAAAAAAAAAAGGAATACCTACCTACCATTGGTAGGTAGTTTTCTGTTGATACCTTTTGACAGTTTATTGATCTTTGCTGAGAGCTTTAGAGGGGTAAATTATGAAATAAAGGTCAACAAATTCATTTTTGGAATAATTCAATAATTTACAACTAACTGAATAATAAAAGAATAGTTTGATGGGATTTGATGGGACTGATATTTCTGCTGGTAAATCAGCCTGGGTTCATGGCATTTTGTCGCATATATAATTACTGTTTAGGGAAAATAATGAAAATCAGCTATTAATGTTCTCTGTTTGGTGGAAACTCAACACATTCACTGTTTTTTTGCCAAGATGTGGTTAAGACACAACATATAAAATCAATAATGGCTACATAACATGTAGGCAGTGCAGTGCATTGAAGATGTGTTAATGGTGGTGAACAGCATGAGCCACTTAAGAAGCATTTGGTTGTGTGTCCAACAGTTCTTGTTGGTGCTATCTGAGATCAATGAGGTTTCTTCATTTCACAGTGAGTAGAAAGCATGCAACCAATAGGGATTTGCAGCATGTGAAATATTGTATAACAATTTGAATACGAGGAATTGTGCTCAAAACGGATTTGGTGGAGACGAGCTCCTACAACATGAGGACCGTGGGATCAATGCCTTTTGGCAGCACATATATTTAAGACATCACAAACATTTGCATTGTCTGGCTGTGGAGGAAATAGTTTAGACAAAGGAGTTTTGATGAATAAGCCCTAAGGTTTGCTTTGCCTTTTTGCAGTTATATATACATATTGTTTTGGGGGCAAAATGGGGTTATATTTGGTGGGATGGATATTCTCTATTCTCAGAATGAATTATATTAAGTAAGCAAGAGGTCGCTGGCTCTGGGTAGTACACTGGGGCTAAGGGAGCATCTCAAACTGAATAATATCGGTGTAACCTCTGCTTTAACCCCACATATGAGTCTTATTGATTCATTCACTTTGAAGAGGCCCTTGAAATGGTTTCGATGAGGAACTATTGTGGCGGTCTGTTGGGGGATCCAAGGCACTGGTCCAAATGATATTGTCTCCAAGCTGGAGACAGACAGACAGACAGACAGAAGTACAAAGGAAAGACAGACAATCTAACACAGAGGAAAATGGAACAAAAAAATGTAAAGGAGCAAAAGAAGAGAAAAAGAACAAAAAAAAAAGACAAGAGCCCCTTGTTTAAGAAACAATGACTTGCCTGCCAATAGAAAGGGATGCCTGAGCTGTTGCAATATCCATGTCTCTGACAGAACTCAGGGCATATCAGGCTTATTGCATTACCTGAAAAAAAGGGAAAGGGTAGAAATAATCAAAAATGCATCAGAAATAATGCACTTTTCAGACTCTATCCATCATTGTTTCGGCACCCTCGATCCTTTACGAGAAGTGAGTGAGCAAAGGGAGGGGGGCGAGGCGTTTGCTCCCGCTCCAACAGCCAAAGAGGAGGATGGGTAATTAAATTGTGTGTCGCTCTCTAAGAACTAAAATGAATGAAATAGATGAATGCTATTGCATTATGCCACAATCGTGACCTGCAGAAAACTAATGGCAGAATAATAGTTTTAGCTACTGGCTCTATTTCTCTGATACAGACAGCCACTTGAGTGAATATGCAACTGTACTTGCAGTCAGAATGGTTTGTCCTCCGCCTCAACTATCTAATGGTCTGTCTGTCTTTCTGTCTGCAGTATCTGGCTCTTAGGACTCTCTGGTGGTTGGTCTGTCGGCCTGTTTGTCTGTTTGCCTACTTCTTTGTGCTTTCGCAACTGTCTCTCCACATCCATCCATCCAACCGTCCATCCACCCACCTACCCATTTCTCCCGGACTCTCACAGTAGGATCAACCTATTTACCAGGCCAACATGGAGTCCAAAGTGGCTGAAGCGGTGTAGCTTTTTGTTTCTGAAGCAAGCAGCCAAGCCAGCGGTCTGTTTCTCTATTCAACATGCCTCCCAGAGATGGGGGCCTTGCTTTGTAGTTTGTTGACTGTAAAGAGCTGGGAAAATTGTCCTGAAATCCTGAGCAAAAAGGAGTGTAAATAAAAGATCAAACCAGGCCTGTGAGCAGAACCAGCGGCCTGGTACTCAGTACAATAACTCACCACGCGTCACCCCGTATTAGCTTGACATGTTCAGCTAGGGTTTAGAGAGGTAGCCAAGAGCTTGTTCTAGCTTCTCCGCAGCACTGTATGATCACCTGAGGAGTTACAGCAAATTCCACCGCAAAGCAACTTAGATTATGGAAGCTTTTACGTTTTAGAGGATACTCATCACTGATACCCTTATTGCACATAAATCAACAAATTAAGTCTGCAAAAATACTTCACATTTGTAAGGTGCTTCTATTTGCAGCAGGAACGGAAAGAATTTGATTTTAAGTTGCCCCAGATGTAAACCTCAGTTAATGGAAGACTGTTACAAGCTGTAATTTAAAGCGTATTTAACATGTATCCCATTGTTATGGCTCTATGACAACCAAATGACATGAACTTAAATACAGAAAGCATGCATAATACTCTTATAATATGGATTTGGCCCTCATTGTGTGGCACTTAGCCAGCAGATGGCAGCACCCAGCTATGCTTCGGCCTTTCTGGGTCTCTATTCTGCTCATCGCTCTGCTCATAGACACACTGTGTCCAATGATAGAGATGTTTCGCGGCCGTGCCTTCTACACAGTGCAGGTCAGCGAGCTGATCAGGAGCCTGCTCGTCACCACCGCTCTCTCCATTTGAATATGCTGAACCAGTTAACCGTGGCATTCCTGGAACATCCCAGGAATCAGCAGCTGATCAGCACAATCACACATGACACATTCTGGCAGCGAATACTAAACATAACTTAAAACAAATAGCTGTCTGGGGAAATAAATAAGCAGATGCCAGCCGTATCAAAATACACAAGCAGGCAAATACACACAAAACCCTTAAATGACTGCTCAAACTTTGCAATGGCCTTGAAGTAAAAGTTGTTGTCCTATTGTTAGATATAAAGAGCAGAGGATTATTTCTGTGTGTGTGTATGCTGGAGGGGGTTGTAGCTCTGCTCCTGTTGGCCCTGTTATTTGATTTCCTCTTTTACAAAGGCCACAGTCAGAGCTCATGTCAAAAGAATGCATGCAATAACAAAACAAGTTTGACTGGTAAATACCCTCTTTTGAGTTTGTGTGTGTGTGTGCATGTGTCTGTGTGAGTGTGTGTGTGTGTGTGTGTGTGTGTCTTCAGGGCCATACTGTTAGTGATCTTCCTCGAGTGCGCCTGACAGAAACACTCTTACACACGAAACCAAAGAAGCTTGAGACTCTTCCAACCCTCTAATGATGTTTAATGATACCTATCAGTGATGGAATACACAGACACACACACACACACACACACACACACACACACACACACACAAACGCACACCCTCACACCCCTCGAACCCCTCCAGGAGCAGCAACACCTTGCCGACTGTGGAATTACAGACAGGCGATAATCAGGTCAGCCCGCAGGTCCTTGGGGATTTGAGGTGTTCATAAACATTCCTGCTGCTCTTTTGTGTTACTTCCTGCGGTAAAACAGTAAGGCGCTCCAGTCGCGCCGACGCAGGCTAGCTAGTGCACCATCTCGCCCCTGGGTGCACCATCTCTGTCTCTAACTGGAGGTAGACACACAAGCACACACACACATACACATGCACACACACCTTCTCTGGGATATTAAAAACACACTCAGGCTTCGTGTAGACATATCATCTGAATATTAACACTCCCTCTCATTAGCATAAAGAACCCTCCTAGTCCTCTACATCTGATTTGACATTTGGCATTGAAATCAGTACCTCGCCTTAAAATAATATCTAACAGCATTATACATTTCTTTTAAAGACTGAGCAAATGTGTGTGTATGTGCATGTATGTGTGTGCATGTGTGTGTGTGTTATTACTTGAGGTTGATACTCAGAGCCAACCACCTCCTCCTCCATGTAAGAACCTTCTACAAACAAAGACCAAAAGAATACAAAGGCGTGGGTTCACTGCGCGTCTTTTTTTCAAGGATGTCAGCCTCTGCTTTTCAAAGACTTGACTCTTGCTCTGCAGTCAAACAAAACCTTTTGGTAAATTGATTAGGTTCTCCAAACTTTTCAGGTTTTTGATGCAACTCAATGTGAAAAGTTCAATATCGCTCTCGCTTGCACTGCAAAAGTTCACAAACATGCCTTTTGTCTCTCTTTTCTTCCATCAGTGACCCGGGGCCTACTTCTAGAGCAGGTGCTGAGCGGGCTGTTGACTTTTACCACAGGGGTCTTTTGCAGGAAAGGAAAAGAGGAAAAGATGCCTGTGTGACAGCTCTACCTGTATGTTCGATCTCAGAAATGGAACTTTTTGGATTTTTCGGCTCCACAGCACATCAAGGGCATTTGTTACCTTCTTAACATCAATATGGTTCCGGGCAGGTGAGGACAATTTTGCAGAAATAATGTCTGCCAGAGGCACGGAAATTCTCCCTCACCTGGTTTGGGTTCATAGTTTCTCTCAGTCCTGCTGAGCCCACCAAGTCCAACCCACTTCAGTCCACAGTTTGCTTCTCCTTAAAGGAAAAATCAACCCAAACTCAACTTTAGATGCTGTACAGTCATGATGTTTGGTGCATTCCAGTAGTGACTTTGTGATAAAAGGTAATTTACTTTTTTTGGTGCACCCATTTTCCCTAAATCTCCCGTGTCTAATTCTACCGCTGTTGAGCTACTCACATGTAAATGTTTTACTTTTTAAGCTCAATTAAACAATATCCATCCAGCCCCATTGTACTGGGAAGCCTGGAGACAAGGATCACAATGGACTGGAAACTTCACCAAATAAAGCCCAGGCCAGACTGGTTACCTCTACCTGTGCGTGAATGGAAGGTTGTAGCAACACAGGACCAAGACTGGTGAGCTCAGCATCCCCAAAAACCCACACAGGCGTAGACTCCACTTTCTCCATGCAATTGCTAAAATCGTTGGTAAAAAATTTTGATTTTTTCATGTCTGTGACACATTTTACAGATATAGATATTCGTGAAAGGTGTTAGCTATGCAGTGTTGCTGTTATGCTGTCAATATGACTATCACCAGATCATTTGTCCTGCCTATTTTTGCTGAGAGCCACGCACCTCACGCAGAGAAAACAAGCTCCACGCCGAAACTCTGAATGACACGTCTTTCAGCAAGACTCAAGCCGCGTCTGAGGCACGCTGCTCGTGCAGGCTGTGTGGCTACTCTAATCTCTTAATATGGGCGCCAAAATGAAAATCAAGAGGCACACACACACTGCTCGAGTAGACAGTAACACAGAAATCTGAATGGATATGTGGCACCAGGGGAAAATATCGTACTTTTTGTGGATTGGATAGAGCGTTCCTTTAAACTTTACATACATGTGGGTGCATTACACATGTAGGTGGAGCATGAAAGATAGCAAGAGTTTTTCCAGTCGACAAAAGTTTGACATGTGCCACTGATATTTTACTTAGTTGACTTTAGTAGAGCACAAAATGGGCACAGACATGTAAGTTACTCAGAAATCTGTTTTTTTTTTTACAGTATGTTTAAGTGTTTTAGCATGAGTTTTTCCTTAAAACTTTCCTCTTATGTCAAACCCCTGAACCCTTCTGTCTCTCCTGCCTGGCTCTTATCCGTCTTTCCCTCTTTCTGCTCTGGCTTACTTGTACCTCTCCCCAACAGGCCGGCTAAGATCCATAGTGTCCAGACCTTGAGAGCAGCTCTATTCCTCGTCTCAGACCCTCCGTACTGTCAACATGTCTCCAGCGGAGCTATGTAAACAGCTCAGCCACAGCACAGGGCCCACTGTCAGAGCCTGATTATCCCAAACAGCCCCCAATCAAATGGAAATATGAAATAAATCACAAGTGACTGGCCCGGCTTCGGGGGTTGGCATGGGTTTGCTGTTGTGGCCGATTCTGAGGGTCAGGTTTAATGCATCAAAACAAACAAGTCAGACCAGCGTTGTTTGTTGTGCACTGCAGACTAGACAAGAAACATGTTGCCTTTTACCTCTTTTGATGATAAAGCTGAAAAAAGGGGCAATGTGCTGAGTCTGAATCACGAGTTTTAAAATCACCCGACAGTTTTTTATGGAAGGAAAGAAAGAAAGAAAGAAAGAAGGAGGAGGAGACACAGAGGAAAGTTAAACGTGTTTGCGAATAATGAAACACAAGGGGCCAAATGAGTAGAATTAGAGCCTAAATCTGATATGGCCTACTGTCTGTGTGGGACTGAGGCAGAGGTTATGGTGTTAACATGATGGTGTAAGTGTGATAGCCCTGTAATAGCATGTCATTAAACTGTTATGGTTACACAGCTCGGTGGAACAGAACAGTGGGTGTGCAACCTTGAGCACGGCAAGACTCTACAAGCTTTGATTTAGGAGCCCAAACTCTGTGCAGCCAGGCTCTATGGGGCAGAGGGGAATGTGTGTGTGTGAGAGAGAGAGAGAGAGAGAGAGAGAGAGAGAGAATGAGTGTATGTGTGTGTGTGTATGTAGGCCTCATCACAGCGCCTGGTCTGATTTGTGTATTCAACATTACAGTTCAAATAAGCACCGAGTCCTTGTGCCACTTCTCAAGCATTTGATCAAAATCCAATATATCTAAGTTAAGTGTAATATGGCCCTCTACCCAAAGAAAATACACCGAAAAACCATGTTTCAGCTTCAAGCCTTTACACAGACGTTAAACCAAGAGGGAGAGAGAAACACACAAGTTAAACAGAGAGAGAGAGAGTGAGAGAGAGAGAGAGATGCTGGCAATGGAAAAGGGGAATTTCTGATTTGCCTCTGCACGGTTGGTCTTGTGGGTAATTTTCTTGCCATAGTTGAGTGTTTACTGTCATGATTCAAACCGCTTTTATTATATTACCTCAAATGACCACTGAAAACATGAAGACATACACAAATTGTTGACTGAACCTAGCATGTATAACAAAAGTCTAGCATCCTGATTTGAAGACTGTTTATAGAACATGACCTTGCAGGCCTCGTTCTCATCTCAGTCCAAGTGTGGTTACACCTCTCTTCCCTCTGCCAGCGTCTGCCTCTTTCTGACTCACTCTCTCTCTCTCTCTCTCTCTCTCTCTCTCTCTCTCTCTCTCTCTCTCTCTCTCTCTGCCTCCCTGCCACAGCTGGGTTACAAACTCTTAAAAAAAACATCTAAATTAAAAATCTCTGTCCTGACCGATGTTATTACAATCTTTAACATGCCAGTAAACATTGATGAAGGCGAGCAGTAATGTGACCTGCATGTGGATTTCTGCAGCCCTGTGAAGGCTGCTGAGCTGCTGGGTGGGTCGGACGATAGTGGCGGAAACTGGGCTGCTGTCAGCCTCGACGCTCGCCCTCTGATCTCTCTCTCTCTCGCTCCCTCTCCCTCTCTCTCCCCTCCTCCGCTAACAAGCTCTTTCATTTCCTCTATGGAAAATCTGCTCTTGATAATATCACACACACAGAACTGGAGTGGGAAAGTGGGAAGAGGCCAAGTAGAGGCGAAGGGATGAAGGGAGTAAAATTTAGGAAAATCTCCAGACAAAAAAGAGAAATTGAGAGAGAGGGAGAGAGGGAGAGAGAGAGAGAAATGATTTGTGGAGGTGGCTGGGAGCCAGAGATGAGGACAGACTGTGTGTGTTTGTCAGAGAAATATTTAAAGTTCACACACTGGCTGGTCATCAAGTGATGCTGGACACTACAAGCGAAGATGGGACGGGATTAGAAATGCAGTTTGGAACAATTTTGAACTATGCAACCACAACCACAAGACATGGACAAAGTAAGGACCATTCTCCATGGAAACCTCCTGGGGTCACACAGTAGAAAAAAATGAATCCATGTGCAAATCTGTAGCCTATTCTCAGCTTAAAAATCTGCACGCACAGATTCATAAACTGTACCCTTGTAATTTGTAACCAAACTAACAAATCTGGACCCTCACATGTGCAAACCATGTCCTCAAATTAAAAATCCAACCTCAAAGATTTGAAAACCATGAAGGGACTGCATAGCCAGTGGACTGAATGAAAAGCACATCCACTGGCTCTTCAGTGTCCAATGCACCATTAACATCATTAGATACCTCCTTTAATCTACATGAAATGGCTTTACCTTGCTGATGCTGTACTGCAACTGCATGTGGGAATGAAAAAAGTGGGCTAATCTGAGTGCATGAATGGCAAATACAAAGGTTTGGATTCATAATTTGAAGATGCCGTTTACAGATCCAAGGGTATGGATTTGTAATCTGAGGATACGGTTTATGAATCTGTGTGTGCATTTCTTAAGTGGGAGTACAGGTTTTTTCTAAGATAAAATGCAGCCAAAGAAAATCGCAGTGATGCTTTCCTATAGTGTCTTACTAGTGACATAATTGGAACTAAGCATGCTGTTTTCTTGGATGTCTTTACTTTACCGCCTTACTGTGTCGCTTTCTGTGGTGTGAGTCCATACATTTTAATTTATAGCATCACACACATTTCTCTGAGCATCATTGGTACATGGGTAAGTTGCTGTACAGAACGCCTGCTAAATGAAAAAGTGCTTGGTGGTACTCTCTCTCCCAGTGAATAAAGCCGTTTAGAAAAGAAAAAAAAAAAAGAGTAGACTGTATCCGCTGAAAGAGGAAGGCCAGGTTAATGATAAGATGAATGACATGCTTTGTGATGGCAGGAGGCAGCAGTAACTCAGTCTTAGAGACCAGCATTCAGCTTGACCCTCGCCAATCCCAGCTGTCTATTGCACTCAGAGCCAAAGAAAGCTGATTCGCTCTCAAAAAAAACACATCACATGTCAAAAGGAGATGTCAGACTCTAAGGTTGGAAGGCACTTCAATTAGAAGATACAACAGTAAGCTCCTTATCCTGGATGTGACATTTCTGTCGATCTGGCATTTTTCTCCGTTGATATCCGAGCGAGAACAGGAGGAGACAGGAGAGACAGAGAGTGGCAGAAGGGGGAGAAGTAGGATGTGTAAGGATAAAGAGAGACAAAACAAGACAAAAAAGGAGAGAAACGGGACCATGGGAACCATTCTAAAAGGAGGACAAACCAAGCAATCTTCAAAATATATCACATCCTTTCCACTCTATCCTTTGCTTTTTCTCTCCCTACATCCCTTTCAAGAAGGAAGTGGCTGCAGACACCATGGTGGCCTCCATGAACGCCACCAGGGGGAAATCAACTTGTTATAAAGTAGCCTAACATCATATGGAGGCGATGGAGTCTGATGCCTGGATGTCCACAAGCCTAACAGTCCATTTTGGCCAAACAAAAGCCAGGCTAAGCTACAATTGCAAATGTAGCATGAATACAGTAGTTGTGAAAATAATAGCATTAATGTAAGCCTAAACATTGACGCTGTATTTGACAGACTGTATTTGTCCCTGATTTGAGGCATACACCATGTTTATTCTTAAGTACGCATCATTTTGATCACTCCATAACACAATAAAAACAATATTCAATGAGCACAATGAGCTGTGTGCGATTTATTATAACATGACAGGAGCCGTATCACTGTAGTATGAGGACCTAAGTTTTTGGTGGAGCATTAAATGCAGCAACAGCAACTTAATTGAACCGTTTGATATGAGAAAATTGTTGAAAATTGTTGTTGTGCTGGAAAGATTGTAACTGTTGTATACACAGAACACGCGAGGCTTGTGTTATACTGGACATCGTGGCTGTAATTTGGTCGCAGGCATCATCACGGCTGTGATGTTGAAGCATGGCCTCTCGTCTATTGCTTTATTAGCCAACACACAGCAAGCTATCACGTGGTGAGCTTCAAGGATGCTGCCATGATATCTGCAGCCATGTGCCACTGGGGTCCGCTCCTCTTCTCTCCCTCATCTCCTTGACTTCTCATCTCCTGACCTTACTATCTCCGTCTCATCTTCTCTCTTCTTTTTTTCCCCTCGCTCTCTCAGTCTCCTGTGTCTTACTTCTCCTTCCATCTCCCCTTCTCCTTTCCCCCTACCTTTCCTCCAAATTTCTTAAGCTATATTCTCCTTTATTTCTTCTCATCTCTTCCGCTTTCCTTAACTGGTGTTCTCTCCTTCCCTCTCCTTCTCTCTCCCGTCTTGTGTGCTTTTCTCCTCTCCTTTCCTCTCCTCCCCTCTCCTCTCCTCTCCTCTCCCTTGGGTCTTGTGTTGAGAGCACAACAGCAGAATTTGTTTTGCTGCCTCTCATCAGATTAGTGTTGATTTTTCTGCCGCCAAGCCGCAGTTCGGTGGAGTGGATGAACTTCTTTAACTGTTTATCAGAGGTGCATTTACACCAGACCGCTCAGCGGCCTCGTGGTTTGTTACCTGCCATTTACTATGAAATAAAAATCAATGGATGCTGAAATGTGATTTTATGGCCCGGCGTTATTGAGACCAATGACGATTTCCTACTTAACGCGATATGGAATGTCAGTCCCAGCAGTATGGGGCTTGAACAGGAGAGAGAGCAAATTACAAAGTACATCTCAGTTGGTTTTCAACCGGATTTGCTGGGATTGATTCTGCTTGACATTTGTATACAAAAAAAATCCTTCAACAGTGCAAAAGTTTTCTGGTCTCATGGCAGTCGTCTGGATTGATGGACACCAAGTCATGGTTCAATATTCAATCCCAACATCTGTTGTTGAATCAGACATCCTGTGGTGACTGCGCTGTTCCCATACCTCCCCTTACACTCTGTCATTTACCAAGCTGTGAGGGACTTTGGGTTGCCCAGAATAAAAACAGTTGTTAACTGAAGCCTCTCCACTCCAGTAGAGTTGTGAGTCAGACAATGATGACACAGTGTCCTGTCAGTGCAGTAATGACTGAGATTTACACTCTATTATTAGAGCTGGGCCCCTGTGAGCTGCCCTTGGAGACCCCTTCCACTCTCTTTCAGATCCTGGCAAAGAGAGCACAGAGAAAGAGCGCAGATCACAGCTAATGCAATGAATCACTGACCACAGGATAACATGCTGGTAAGAAGCAAAAATACTGTGTTTGTGGACGTGTGCGCCAGTTTGCCTTCCCAAGCAAATATGTGCACATCTGTTGTGTCTCCATCCCATAAGCTGTTTTGAGTGACATAGAATTACACAGCATATTATAAGATATCATTTGAACGTTATTACAACTGTGTCACAGCTTCTGTGAAATAGCAGCAGAGGGGATGACAATGCCTGTACATTAAGACCATGCAGTGCTGTTAACGAGTGCTAATAACACTCATTGGAGCTCAGTGGCAGGACTCGGGGGGGAGCTAGAGGAAGGGAGAGAAGAGGACGGAGGAAATGAGTCGTACAGTCAACACATCTTCCAACACTGTCATTTCTAGTGCCCCCTCTCATTATCCATCTCTGTCTGTGCTCAACATGCAGACACTCGCCAGGCAACCATCTGATCACTACTGGCATTGCCAGCTAGTTCCACAATACACAAATACTGGCAGGCAGTGAAAGGCTTGATTTGGGTCAGCGGCCTAGCCATTTTCAACATCCTGCTCCCTTTTTGCCTTTTCCACAATGTCCTATCCAAATACGCTATCCTGCTTTTGCTTAAGTGTAAGTGCATCCTCACCTCTTCCATCTCTCTCTCTCGCTCGTGAGCCTGACCTACCCCACCGTGCTCCAGTCTGCAGGTCTGCTGCTCTCTGCTGCCCTGACTGCTGCGGTTGTTATTGTTGAACTTGTGTTTCTTGGTAATTACACATGCTACCACAGAGAAGATAAGCACCAGGACAGGGGCGCTCCCTGCAGCTGCTGGGCCCTGTCAAATTCAAAGCATCTGACCACTTACTTGCTTGATTGCATTACAATTTTTTTTCAGAGTTTCTAATTCAGCTCTTAAGTGATTATAGAAGCTATTTCTCACTGACCGCTCAGTCAGATTTTTCTTTATGCCAGTTACTCTGAGCTATCAGCTGCTTCCCAGAACTTCAATAATGAGATCAGATGTAACTCACAACACATGTTACTGTTTTTATTTATGCTCACAATTGTACAAGTCAGTCCTAAACATGAACAATAATGGATGCAAAGTCGCTGTACGATGCTGCACTCAGTCATGTATCTATAACAGGGCAAACTAATAGCTGAGGTAACAGTGTCTCATCCCAATGTGGTGACTGTTTGTAATTGCAGTTGTAGAACAACAGTCTTCCAGCATCTTAGTCCATGTAACATAATCTTTCCAGACATCTCTTGCATCTATTATACGCCTGATGTAACAGTGTTACATCAGGCATGCATAGTTAGATTTTGTAAAAAGTATAAGCCACTCCAACTTTAAATTTCAAACTTCACTCAGCTCCACCGTGCTTAGGCCCCTTCATGCACAGAGCTCACACACACACACACGCAAACACAAGGGGCTGGCATGCTCGAAGATACACTAGGGGTGGTGTCAAGCACTCCTGGAGCCTGTCTTCTCCCCTCATCGGCGACATGCACCTCTTGACTGTTACACCATCACATACTGTACATGCAGACTGACAAATAGGCAGATAGGCAGGCAGACAAACTGAGCAGGGGAGTTTCCCATCTGTCCCAAGTGCAGAGCCATGCACATTTACACACACACACAGACATGCTCACACACACACACTCACACACAGAGGCACGCATATGCACACCCTCAAAGAGTCATAACCTCTGGGGAAAGAGGGCCGTGGGGAGGTACAGTTGTGCAAAAGGACAGGCAAAGAGGCAGATAGAGGGAAGAGCAGGATGAAGGGAGGAGAAGAGAGGGGTCCACTATCTCAGCAGGCAGTTCAGAGCTGCCTGGCAATGTCACCATGTCATCGCCATGGGAACACAGAGCCCGCAGACTCTTTTGGACTAATAGGCAGTTGTCAAGGCAATGATAAGATAAATGCTGTGTTTGATGGAAACATAGAGCGATCTGCCTGATAGGCACCGAGAAGCCCAAACAATCAGCGGAGAGCTGCCGAGAGGGGGGAGGGGGGGGCCGCTGTGAGTGAGGAAGAAAGGGGGAGAGAGAGAACGGGTGAGAGCAGAAACAGAGGATGGACTCCCACTGGACGGGCAACGTCAAACCTCTTTCTCTCCCTCTCACTCTGCTGGGGTCTCTCTTTGTCTGCTGGGCCTGTTGCCTTTTTTCTCTTGATTTCTGCCTCATTCCCCATCCTGCTATGTGACCTGCACACTAACGCTTG
>OMLB01062967.1:1804-23307 GCA_900302555.1 Myripristis jacobus | reverse complement strand
TGCATAGACACACACACACACACACACACACACACACACACACACACACACACGCATGGGGGGGTATGTGTGGAGGGGAGGGGGTATGTGCTTATCTAATGTTGAGGATTGAATTCAGTTAGCCCCAGTGGGATTGGGTTAGGAGATGTCAGAAAGATAGATGGGCATCATGCTACGGCACCCCATCCCCCTTCACCCCCTCAAATTGTTTTGCATGTGTGTTTTTATCATATGTGTGTGTGTGCTCAAATAAGACATCACACCTGCCTGCACCTGGTCTCACAGCATCCAAAAAGCCAAATTTTTGTTAAACACTGGAAAAAAGAAAAGGGAGGTTGTAGATGTAACGTATTCTAGAGAATGAGACAAGATTTATATATCACGTTCAGTCATAAAATATTGCATGACAGATTAGTATTTTACGCAAACATTACATGCATTTGTGCATAGCGTATTTTTTCACACCAGTTATGAATATATACTAAGATTGCATTCAGCAATTCCAAGGACTATTGCCTTTGTTTCCCCCAGAAGGCCCAGTTGGATGATTGATGCATCCTGGGACTCTAGTAGCTGTCGAGCCCGTCTCGGTGATGGTTGTCCTGGGAGTGAGTATGTCTGTTCGCCCCAAGGATATTCTCTCCTGCTCTTGTTGGCATATTCTCATTTGAACACAAATCCTGCTCACTTTCTGCTTAAAGCTAAAGGCACTTCAGGGTTTAATCTTGTGTTTCCTCACACTTGTGACAAATGAGAAAAGAAAAGAGAAGAGAAGAGAAGCACAACAACAGCACTATACAACACAGCAGTTGTACACTTCAGTGTAAACCGGTGAGTGCTGAGGTCATTCCTCCAGCCTTTGGCCTCGGATTTGGTTCTTCTGTCAGTGTTGTGGTCACATATTGATTAGCCGGCAGTTGTACAATAACACAAACTGACTTTCTCTGTTTTCTCTTCAAACGCTTGCACACATACACACACACACACACAGACACTCATAAACATACACATTGTACAGACAAATACCCTCTGGTTGGATTAAGCAAACCATTGACTGAATGAGATCAGCATCTATGTTCAAATGCTCTGGATCTTAGGAAAGAGTTATGGCATAGACGTACATGCTGTAGCTCTTCTGTCTGTCTCTTTCAAACAAATGCACACACACACATACACACACACACATACACACAGACACACACTACCTATATGGGTGTGTATGGTCCGTATGATCTGTTCTCTGGAGAGTCTGATGCCCTGCAGTAATGGCTAGCCATACCTGGCTATAGCTGCCTTCTCATGGCCTCAGGCAACTGCTTAACAATTCCACTCTGAATACAATAGGCTGCAGCAGACTTGTACACACATACACACGCACATGCACGCACACGCACACACACACTCACACACACACACACACACACACAACCATCCAACAGGCCTCTTTCAAAGCTTCTGCCCAGTAATGAATTTCCAGACCTTGGAAAGCTCCTTCTGATACACTTCAAACAGGTACTAACAAAAAAAGACAGACTACCCCTTCATCTTGCCCTACCTCCCCTGTCTGAATATCCATTCCTCTCTGTCACCTCCTTATGAAACCCAGACAGACAAAGAGTGTTTATGGGTCAAGGCCATCCAAACCACTGGCATGCGCCTAAATGCATCTCTCATATCGATTTTAAGAGCATAAAAACCTGGCAGCTCTTTGGTAAGACCACATCAACTTTTATGGCTAAGTGTCTGCATGCTCTTCCTCTTTAGTGTCTCTTACAGTAAATTATCTGTCTCTCTCTGTCGGCCTTTCTCTCTCCCACTTCCTCTCTCCCTGTCCCCCACCTCACTTCCCTCACTTTTCCCTCTCCCTCTCTCACTGGATTTAGTTTTATTTATTTCCAGTGTTTGACACTGGCTAGTTGTACAAAGGAGCGAGTCGCAGGAAGAACAGGATCCACATATGAAGACATGCCAATCACGGGCTTAGGGAAGGGAGGGAACAGAGAGGACATGAGGAGAGCTACGGCAGCCTCTCCAACCAGCGTTTGAAAAGAGAATACATTTCTGTCACACTCACTTCCCGTCTCCGAGATCAGGCTGAGGAGCCGAGCACTGTTTTAGAGGGGGAAGAGGGGAGAGAGGAGACGCGCGTACCCACACACACAGATGCACACCCAAGACATCTCACAAAGACTGGAGGCTTGCTAAGATCCCACTCACTCACCTACTGTGAAATGACACAGAAAATGCACGCGACACTCAAACAACCGTGATCCTCCCAGCAGTCAGACGGTCCAATTAGTAGGTTCTATATGGATGAGAGCGGACTTTACATGGAGGATGAGGAGTTAAATATAGGTAAAATGTCTTCGCCTGTGTGTGTGTATGAGGGCAGGGTGATGTAGAGTAGTGTAAATATAAAACCCTGACTTCCTGCTGTCTCCTCCATTATAGCAGCCAGGGAAACTTAATCTGCCGGAGCACTACAGCTGCCTGCCAGCCTGCCTCTCCTCTGTCTCCCTCTGCTCCCTCTCGCTCTTTTCCTGCCCTTCCTCCTCCAACCGTTTCTTTTCTTTCTTGCTCTCTCTCACTCAACATCTCTCTCTCCGCTTGTGCCTCCCTCTCCCCTCGCCAATTCATCTGTCATATCATTAGCCTTCACACACAAATGCACCCGGTATGCTCTAATACTGATACACCTAACAAGACCTGCTTAGGTTTCCTATTGGAGTCCCTTACACTCCCTGTTGGGGGAAGATGACAGGACAGCAGGAAATGGTGAGACACAGACAGAGATTGAGGCAGAAAGGAGGAGATATTGGGACAGGGTGGAAGGACAGGACGGTGACGGTGAGACAGCAGTGTTGCGTGGGGGGAAGCAATGAGGGGAGAGGGGGCTGGAACCGTATTTATTTTCAATTGTTGGCGTGGTTGCCCCTGTGCGATTATCTAAGTTCCTTTTTTTTTTTTTTTTTTTTTTACCTTGACCTTGCGCGTGGAGGGTATTTTCCAGTCAGCAGAACGCTTTATCTCTGAGAGCAACAATCAATAAGGATAATTAATGATGCCCGCCGCAATGATAGCCTCAGCAGTCATTACCAGGCATTAATCCATGCAGTCAGAGGAGGGTCAAGGCCGGCCACATCGCTCACCTAGGGGCGGGGCGCAAATTAAAATAATCTACACATTGGCCGCTCTGTCAGGCCTTTTCTGATGCATTCACCTCCGTCGGACCATAATTAAAGCTGGCCCATTGCTCGGCGGTGGGGCACCAGGGTGACAACCCACTGCGATGTCTCTTTAATATACAACACTTAGCCTGGAGGATGACACTAACAGCAATCTGCAGGAACTCATCTCACCTGCAAGGGTGGGAGGGTGGATGTTTTTTTTTTCTTCCTCTCGATATGTCGGGACATAAATCAAATGCACAACACGCAATCTTCTAATAACGCGGCGCCATCAGAAATGTGATTTAGCAGTAAATATAATTTGGTCTGGGTGTGAGACGTATCAAGTGGATGTATTATCTTCGTAGTAATGCTGCGCTTAGAGGATGAAAAATCACAAAGACATGTTTTAACAGGTGATGTTAGGATAACTCCGAACTCTGCAGAATGGTATAATGTCTTAATATAAGATATTACATTAGATACTGTGATAGATGATGTTAAACAGATGCTTTCTTTGCCAGGGAATTCAACAGTTTGCCATGATAATACATGTGAAACTATATACAGCACACGCCCCTCTGCTCAAGGCCAGAAGCCTGCCAAAAGTTAGACCAAGTGGGAGTGTTCGCTGAAGTAAAGGGACATTCTAATGAGATGGGAAAATGTAGCCCATGGTGACCAGAAAGATGGTATTGTCGTCTTCACCTGCTGGCGATTGGCCACAGCATCACATCAGAGGCGGAGAGCAGAGGAGCCTCAAAGAGACCATCTTGTTGTCAGGGACGTTTACGTTTGCAGTGTAAAGTTTCTAGGAGAAATTCAACTTGACTCCATAATTCATGGGTGACATTTTCATTGTACTAAAACTTTAGGGTAAAAATTGGAAATGTGAGATTTAATTTCCTGTAATGTTTAAATTACTTTTTCCTTGGCCGGCGTCCAAACACAGGGAGTGCTGAGGGGCAGAGAAGAGATGTTTAAGCAGAGGTTGCTGCTCTGCGCTGCCAAGAGAGAAGTGAAGAGAATGTATAATAATGAAAAATGCATTTATCCTCAGCTGCCATTCCTCCTTTTCTCCCTCCCCCCAAAAAAACATCTCAGTGAAATTGTCTGTGTGTTAGTGAGGCAGAATAAGGTATGTGTCACATTCAGCATGCACAAGCAAAGTGAGAAATAACCACGTCCAAATCGAAATCAAAATCCCCCAAGTGCGCCAGGTTAGTGGTGTGCTTACCCCGAGTGATGAGGAAAGTCAAACCGCAAGCATCAAGAACAGCGCTTGATGATGATTGACAAGCATCGGTTGTATCTCACTCCCACACATGATTACACTCTCTTCATCCATCCCTCAGAAACTCTCTCACCTTCAGCTCTGTTTGGTTAAAGTGAGGAGGCGTTGAATATGAGGTACTCCTATGATTTCTATCAAGCCATGCTCACCAAGCTAACATGTTCTTTTCCGCTCTCAATTTTCATCTCGTTAAACTTATTACCGATCAGGAAACCCTTGCGCCTAGAGGGTAAGGTGCAAAAACTCCCGTAGCACTGAGTCAGAACCACACAATGGAAACACACACAGGGGCTCCACCATGTCAACATTACATATGTGTAAGAGAAAGTGGAGAAATATAGAAATATTCTCCCCTAAATGAGCTCCTTACAGTTTCCTGAGAGCCACAGTCACAGCCTCCTCTGTAGGTACAGTATTCCTCCTGATTAGCTTCAGAGAAGCCAGTGGTGGAGATAAATGTTTTATACGTCTATATGGACCAAACATTGCCAGCAGACTTCAGGAATATGGCAGTCATGTTGAACATTTCCCAGCAGGCGTTCTTGTCACCGTGTCATTTATTTTTTAGGTTCCCTTCGCATGACGTCACCATTGATTTAAGCCGGCAAATTAAACACAGGAAGGGGCATAAATCTCTAACTTGCTGGCCAACCTGCCTTATCGTCTCATTTCTCCCAATATTCCACCTTAATATGCTGTGTAAACATGCTCGGGGCTCAAATAAATTGACTGAGCATTTGGACATTACAATACATTACCCTCAAACTCACTTCAATTTTAATGCCTAGTCAATCACCGGCTTCTAAAACACTCCAAAGAATTATACTGTTTTCTCTCAGCTGATTGTTCCGCTAAAAGTGTTTTCCCATTTTCTTTCTCCACATTTCCACCCAGTAAGGTAATGGACTATTACAGAGATTAGCGATATGCATATAAAAGACTGTCAATCATTTAAAATTAATTCTGTAAAGCGCCTGATGATGTGATTGTTAGATTGCTGCTGATCTTCACACAGGAGCCATCATTAGACAATAGGGGGTATTTGTGTGTAGAAAATGGCTGTCTGCATTTGAGAATCCAGTGCAGGTTATTTGTGTGTTTTCTCTCATCTCCTAATTTCCCCTTCCTTTTTTGTTTTCATTTCGGAAGCGATTGGCAATTAGCGAGAATATAAGCGGCGTATTGTTCATATGGTGACAAAACATTTCCCCGTGTTGAATGTTTGTCTTGGTCTGTATATTGGCAGGAAATGAATCTAGGCACCATGCATGTTTGCGTTTATCACACGGACATTACGGGGTCAAGGGTTCAGGATAGAGTTTTTCGCTGGGTTTGATCTTTGTAGGGATTCATCATGAGGGACCTACATTTGCGATAATCATCTGTGTGAGCATGTGTGTTTGTTTATGTGGGTGTATTTCTCTGTGTGTGTGTGTGTGTGTGTCTGTGTCATGTGTGTGTATTATCCTGCATGTACCCCTGGTCTTGTCATCAGGTTAGCCGGTAGGACTCCTGATAGCGCTGAAACCTGCCAGCTGGTTAATTAGAGCAGGCATCCAGCCGCCCTGGCTTCATTTGACTATCAGCCACCAAGCCACTTACTCCATAATTTCCTGCCTGACTTGGAGGGCTTTGCTATCGCTCACCCAGGCAGATCGGAAGCTTCCCTTTATCTCCTACATAAAGCCAGCAAGCTGCATCCAAACCAGGCAGGCCCAGCACCACAATACATATATACATAATGATTACAAGCTGAGGGCCTGAACTTGAGGCACAGGTACAATTCAAATCAACAGTGAACAACAAATACGACGGCTCTGCTACCTGTGTGTTGAGGTCTAAAAGCTGTGTGAGCGTTCAGATGCTTTTTTCATGTCAAAAGTCTGTGTGTTTTGTGTGTATGCACATGGCTGCATGTTTGTATTTCACATTGGTGATTACAAGTTTGAGTATGAGTATCTGTGTGCCTATGTGGGTGTGTGTGTGTGTGTGTGTGTGTTTGTAGACACTGTGTGTCATCCACTGTGTCACCCTGCCTTTTAACTTTTTACTGTTTTCTCTTCATTAATTGAAAACATGACGGGGTGCTCTCGGAGCCTGATGGATGGCGCAGGAGAATTGAGAAAGCCATTAGCTTCACTGGAATCACAGCCTGTCAAGCAGTCAATACACACTGCTTTATGTGTCTGCAAGCAAAGATGGAACAATTATCCCTTTTATTAGGCAGACACAGCACGCACGCACACACGCGCGAGCGCACACACACATGAAGCGCTTAGCAGGCGCGAGGAGGGCAGCAATAACGATCAGCTAAAATCAGTCATTCATTACTGTCAAGTACACCTGACTCTCAGCTTATTAAAAACAGGCATAATAGGAGGACAGAGAGTGAAAAACTTAATTAGTAAACAAATGTAATTAGTAACCCTTGGAATAAATAGATATTTAGTCCTGAATATTCTGAATTTTAGGGAAAGCATTATCATAAATCAAACGATAGGCTAATGCAATTAAAGGCACAGTTTGTATTCAATTTGCACACGCTCCCCGTTACTCAAAATATAAAAACAAACCTGCAACAATGTTGTACTTTTATATTTATGGAAAGTTCTCCACACATACCTCAGGTTTTTTTTCTTAGCTTTTCTTCCTGTTTCAGTGTACCTGCAGAATCAAAACCCAGTTTATTCTAAACCCAGGCATCTATCAGAAAGCCCTTCTAAAGATCAGCATCTGTTTTTCATTGTGTTTTAATGAGTGTTAATGCATGATAAGCACATGCAAACACATCATGACCGGTTAGCGATGAATAACTGAATAGCTACCCAGAGGGTCCCTGGCTTCCCAGCCCCTTGTGGGGGTCATGCCCCCTCACTGAGCAGTGCTGAGCAACAGCAGGTCACGAGTGCATGACCCCAGGGCTGCTTTAGTAATAGCAGGACACTGCGGGCTGTCTGAGTGGGGATGGCAGGGGCTTCGATCAATACCACAGGTACAGGAGCAGCAGAGGAGGAAGCGGAGAGAAGAGGTCCCTGAGGAGACCAAAGTTATCATAGTCTATACAGCATGGAAAATGAAAAGTTACATGTATACACCACAATACACATTCATTTCAGTGGAATTTCTCACATTTCAACCCACTGCTTGTGCTGTATCCATCAAGGTCATTGACTAATGTAGCAGATAGAGGGTTAGGCCCAAGTCTCCAAGAGGAAGAAGACTCTGGGTTTCTGGGTTGCAGAAACTCCTCTCTGGAAAGCAGTGATTGAACTCTTCATCTTCGAGGAACAAGCAGGGCCTCCTTTTGGCATAAGTGTGTGTGTGTGTGTGTGTGTGTGTGTGAGTGTGTGAGTGTGTAGAACCCACACATGGGTTGTTCAAAGACTGAATGAGAAGCCGGAAAGGAATTACTGTGTGTGAGAGAGATGGGGACTGAGAGAAGCCATCACAGAGAGATAGAGTAAAGAAGAAGGCGGGTGTCTTTCTTCCCTCCTTGCTTCCATAGCTGTATAAGCACTGGAGCACTTTACATAAGATTTATTACATCCAAGCAGAAATATTATCTTCTGCAGGTGCCATTCATCACCCGGGCTGTGAGATGCTGTGAATGATGCCACCAAATTATGTAAATCAGTCATGTCTGAGGGGATGATTCAATTTGGTAACCTTGGTAACCCCAGGTACTCTCACACCCCAGATCCACAACACCTACCTATTCTGGCTCCTCATTTAGCAGGTTCAAGGGACTTATAGAAACACAGGTGAGGCCACGCAGGTAACACACATCACACACATATAGTCGATTGTACAGACATGCATGTATTCTGTGTGCATGCATGCAAGCACACATAGTCACATGTAGATGTGGCATTAATTTGCAGGTAGATGTTGATGGATAGATGAATGAATGGATGGATGGATGGATGGATGCATTTGTCATGTCACTGGCTTGATCAAGGTCACTTCAGTGGTAGTTGTAGGTCAGAGGAATGCCTCTGCAGAACAAGATTTTCCCAGACAATCTTGGAAAAAACTTCAAGTCACGCAGCCCCTGCAGCCAGTATCACTCCCACTCATAGCACTGATAGAATTTCAGAATAATAGCACGTACAGACGTAGTGGGTTTTCAATAGGGCTGTATTCAACGAAAGCTGGCACACATTCCCATGCTGAGAGACCACATTAACAACCAAAGCAATCATAATCAGTGATAATCAAATGCAGCAGAGTCAAACAGACATACTTTTTAGCATTTAAAATCTATAAAATTCATTAAGGCAGCTGCATTAAGGTTTTAACTGCCGACTAATTTGAATTTCCAACACAGAGTATATTGCTACTGTGCGGCATTGTCAGAATAACGACACAACACACAGGTATTTGTGGTTAAATGAAACTGTTATAACTTACTTCATGTTTTAAGATTAAAAATGTAAATGATTTAATTATTAAACAAATGAAAATGACTGCTCAACTCAAAAAATCTAAATAACTTTATTCACCAAGTTAAGGGAATTTATTTTTGCATAGGTGCAGATAGAGCAACATTGCACATGGTGGATAACAGTAAATACATATTCACACACAATACACATCTTCAACATTTCCCGACATCCATGGGCACCAACAAGGTGGAGTTTAAAAAGGTCCTGCTTCCCGTCCCCATGTGATGTAATCCATCACGGGGCAGTTTTTATCATGTACAATATTTAACACATATCATTATTTTGTGCCAGGGCTTACAGGACTGCTTGCCTTGCTGATGTTAAGCTGCTTATTCAAATGTTTTGTACAAAAATAATACAACTTTCTTTGAGCCCAGGTAGGTGTACCATAATTACCAAACATCTCTGAGCTTGTTCAGAAACAGACATCTTTTCCCCCACTCGCAGCCGTTTATACCAGCGCTGAGCTGACTCAATTATGATGCAAAAGGGTGTTTTTGAAAAGCCTGGCTCATTTCTAATTAAGCCACACACTCATACCTATTTGTAGCTCATGTCCTGACATAATGCAAATGCTATGTAAATTAACTGCACTGATCTCCCGCTAGCTCCACACTCAGAGCTCCTCAGAGACTAGCAGGGCATTTAGTCATACTTTATACTAGTTTGGTTTCTCATTGGCTGAAACACAGGCAGAGACAGCTATACTGATGGTTCAGCTAGGAAACAGACAGCACAATTGCCTGCAAATAACTCTTTTAATTGTTCAGCCTCGCGCTAACCCCGTCCAAACTTTCCGTCTCTCTCTGTCATTCCCTCTCTGCTTGACAGCATATTGAACAGTAATGATTATAGCTACTCGAGTCACCCCCTTGGTCACTTTGCTCTTTCCCAAGGTCTCCAGATGCCTTTACGGGCTACAGTCTGCAAGCATCTGCAGCCAGCAGAGGTACCACAGCCACCCTGCCCCCTTCCCGTCACTGCGGCCCCCAGCTGAGGCTTTTTAGACAGGCTATTAACACACTCACTCTGCCATCACTAAACAACCATCGAATGGCCAGTTAGGCAGCTGACTGACCGTAACAGAATGGTGATGTTGTGCAGAGGTTATAGCCCAACCATGGCTCTGCTCTTGGCAGTGGCATTAAGCTAACACTTGATATACTGGGAGGAATGATTGCAGAGTCATTGTCTTAATGATGCTGCCTGGAAGGTCTATAGAAGAGCATTAAATGCACTGCCAGGCTAACAGTGGCTGCTGCCACTTTGCATGATATCCTTGCTAGGATTGGCCTCATTCACAAACACAGTGGTGTTTTATCACTTTTTGTACTTCTGTGCATTATCGATTAAAAAAAAATCAAATCATATATTTTGCCTACAGGGCAGCATATTGCATAGTTGACTGTGTCGTTACACCGCCATTTGCTCCACTCAAATTGACATTGAGGCTACAGAGAGATTCATGTTTCATTTACTGAAGGCAGTTGTGAGGAAAAAACAGGGTTTCCTCCCTTCAGCTCTTCATCCTGTATTTTTTATTAGGGGGCCGAGTTGTAGCACAGTCCACAGTGTGTGTGAGTTGGGCAAAATATAAGCCTGTACAATCACAAGTAAGTGGATATAGGTAAAGAATAAAATGACCCTCTCTCCACAGGCAAATGGCCAAAAGTAAAGAAGTGGTGAGTAGTGAGTTAATGTTTACCAACGCATGTGAATGGTAAGGTGCCGATATAAACCTCTTTTAACTGCTGCGTTTTTTAACAACAGAACTATGAAAATGACATACAGAATTATAAAGGAATTAATATACAAAAGCTGTGTCGAACATCCTCTCTTCCCAGGTGAACAGCATCTCTTTGGAGTATGAATCTTCCCTAATTCCAGGTACACTGCTTTTAATCCCCCATATTACCTGAGCAATAAGAGTAATGAGATGGCCTAGTGGCTGTACCAGAATTTAGACAAACACCTATTTGAAATGGTCTTAAATATTTGAGCAGCCAAAGCAAGCATTTTCAGCTCAAACCAAACAAAATAACAGAAATCATTTCAGTTGTGTATCTGCACCCATCTAGTCTTTGCCTTCTCTTGACATATCTGTGCCACCAATTCTCTCATTCTGTCTTTCCGTCTCTTTTTTCCTCCCTCTCTCCGTGTCTCTGTGTCTATGCTCAGCCCATTAATTGTGCCCGAACAGTGCCACATGCCTCAATGAAAATAAATTGCTTTTAATTTGGGCTTTCCTTTTTGCCACGGCCGGCATCACTTAATTTCATTAGCTCTGAACCTGTAGAGCGCTTTTTCAAAAGCGTCATCTCATGGACGCACTTGAAAATGAAAAGAAGCCCCTCTTTTTTTTTTTCCGCTCTCCCCCTCTCCTCTCTCTGCGCTCCTCAATTAACAGAATCGTTTCCTTTCAACTAAAATGAATGTTATTGAAACCAATTAGCATGGACTGGAAAATCTCTCGTTAATGAGGGGAGTGTGGGTGAGTAAACAGGAATGAAAAGATGAAATTAGAGAAGAGGCTCTTCTTGTTGGCCTGGAATAATGACATGCTTAGTCGCCTAATTGTCTGGTGAAAAGCGCCGCCGCGATAGTAACAGATTGCGGTGTTCATTAGGCAGCAATGGGCCACCTGCTGCTGGGGCGGCGCGCCCGCAGTCCCCGTACACGTGTTTATCCCAGGGGGCACTTTTTTTTGGACACAACGCTCACTATGAAAAGCAAATGAGCTTGCCAATATGCTGCAATGTTGTGTCCTTATTGCCAAGGCACAGAAGCATGATATGTCAAATCAAATGAAATGAATGAAACCCAATAGTGTAAAGCTGGAGGGTTTCCTTTCTTTTTTTTGATGATGTTGAGGGGGAAATGACCTATAAAAATACTGGGGTTAGCAAAACTATGTAATTTCATTATAAATCCTAACGATGAGTATTCTATTCATCATTTCTGTATTATATCTCATCACAGGGCTCTTTATTGCTGCTTTTGAGGCCCAGTTTGTACGGAGTGTGAGGGTTGAGAGAGGGATAATGGGCCTCTAATTGCAGTGTGGATCAGGTTGGGAGGGGGTGGCATTCTCCCAGCATTTATCCCCCTTCATGAAATATTTAATGGCTTGCCGGGAGAAACAAACTCTACACACATTCTCTAATTCATAACCTGGAGATAGTCGGAGATAGAGAAACACAATGCACAATCTCTCTTTCTCTCTCATTCCCTTTCTCTCGCTCTCTTTTTCTCTATCTACCTTTCCCTTTCTTTCTTGTGCTCACATTCTCCCTTACTACATTCAAAGAGAGAGAGAAAGAGAGAGAGAGAGAGAGAGAGAGATTCAAAAGTAGCCGCTCCTAAGCGTAATGTTAATTAATTCATAATTAATTCTTGTATTAGCACTAAACTGGGGAGCACATATTCTTAAGCTCAGCGGGGTCTGCTGTTGCTTTGAGGCAGAGCCGAGAATATGGTTTTAAAGAGCTATGACCCCTCAGTGCAATGCAAAAATAACAAAAGTCATCAGTAGCAGCTTCTCCTCAACTGTTTCCAGCTCTCCCTCAAAGGAGCAGGAAGCTTGTGTGTATCCATACATGTTTGTGCGTCTGCAATTCCGCTGTGTGCAAAATGTGTGTATATTTTCGAGCGCGCTTTAGTGAATTGTGCCTGCGTTCATACTACATATCAACATTGTTTAAACATCACTCATTTGGTCTGGCACGCCCTGAGTGAAGCGCTTCTGACGGCGGCTCCATCAGAATGCTAATAAGTCCCATTGTTGCATGTTGCACCATCTACAGCTGTTGGCCATAATTATCTTGCAGAGAACTTAAAGGGTGTCAATTAAAACAGTGCTCTTTTTCGCTGCCCTCATCTATAGCCCGTGTCCCGTTCCCAGCCCCATGCCTCTCGGGGAGTTAAGGTGAGGGTTCAGGGTGAGGATGGAGGTGGAAGAGCGAGGGGTGAGGGGTGGATTGCTCGAGGATGTTTCAGTGAGGCTGAATTGGGGAAAGGTTGTTGTGAGTAATTTTTGTCCTCCTCAGCCGTAAAGATTCAATCAGAATGCAAATTAATAAACGCCCCATCTTCACCTTTAAACAGTGAACAGATTTATTTTTAACAACATTTAGATGCCGGTTTGCTCACATTGGACAAACACATGAGCGAGACTTATTCATGAATTTGTAATAATATTCAGAATAAGATGGGCAAGACTTTGCCTATAGAGCCTGCTCTGAGGGGCAGGGGTGGGTTTCTTCCTCCTGGAGAGGCTAAGCGTTCCCCAGGTGCCACCCGCCCCCTTCCCCTCAGGGACAGTGCAACCTTTGAACGTCGGCGTTTGGCTCATGCTCAGCACATCATGGTTTTCAACGTACATTATCATCATATTATCACTGAAAAATGACTGTTGTTGTTTACAGTTCTTTAAATGGTGATAACACATCATTGTCGTCTGTCTCTGTGGCCATACATAAATCCATTTTCCACACCCTAAACACCCCACTCAAATGCACACTCGTGTTCAACTTAAACACCTGTGGTGAGGAGATTGGATTACACTTAATCTGTCCATCTCTGTGGTTCATCACAACCTAATCTGATTAAACATTCAGCTGATTTAGCTACTTTGCTTTGTAACTCAAATATAAGGGAAAGGGGAAAACAGAGAGACAGTCTTCACTCCAGATAACAAAGAGAAATAATCACAAAAAAAAAAATATATATATATAGAAATTGGCAAAGTTGCTCTTGATTTCTGGGTTAGGAGAATGTATTATAGGACACAACAGCTGGGCCCATAAAGACCAGAGGTGCCTCTATAGTACGGCTATGGCCTTGGTAATGGGAATTTAGATTACATCTTGAATTATATGTGTATTTTAATGGGCTCAAGGGAATCGAAGACAGGAAATAGCACCTTTCTCTCTTTCTTTCTCTCTCTCCCTCTCTTGCCATCTCTCTCTCTCTCTCTCTCCCTAGAGATTCCAGCAGCTTAACTGATTTACTTTGAGGAGACCGACACGCCCATTCACACGTCCATCTGATCACCCACTGTCAGTGGCACGCGCTGGGATCTCTCTCTCTCTCTCCCTCTCTCCCTCTCTCTCTGTCACACACACACACACACACACACACACACAAACAAACACACAGATGGGTCACCAGCCGCTGGGACCTTACGGGATCTGCAGCGGACACATCAGTCATATCAATCAGCCACATCACTTCCCTCATTCCCAGCCTAGAAAAACCGAAAACAAACAACCAAAACCAAAAAAAAAGAGAAAGAAAAAAAAATGAAAGCGTGGCTCTTGACCAACTGCCCTTTAAAAAGCATTGGAGGCAACTGGCTGGTGCTCGGGATGCAGGGACAAGCTTGTGACAAGTGGGACACATGGGGGCCGGGCCTGGGCTAAGTATTGATGGATGAATGAATAAGGAGGTATTGAGGAAACCATTGATTGTTAGCCAATTCACAATTAATGGATGCCAATAAGTTGTCTTGGTGCTGCTGGATACTTGAATAGTGGATTAGGGTCAGAGGAGTGGGGTAGATTAAAGCAGTTCTCCAGTTGTTCCACCTCCTCTTTCTCCTCCTCGTCCTCCTCCTCCTCTTTTTGGGTGTTTTCATCTATTTATAGAAACTGTTTGATCCTCTAAGAACAATTTGGAGTCCCATAAGGTGGAGGCCCGGTCCCAAATGTTGACAAGGTCTGTTGTACTGCAAGACTAATTTCCTTGGGTAGGAAAGTCCCCTTTTGTCCTGAGTAATTGTTTTTATTTGGTCGGTTTGCTCTGACTGCAGATGTTTGAATAGGCTATGGCCACAACATCAGACAAATGTGGGCTTTTTTGCTCGTCTAAAGAGATGCTGGTGAAAAAGGGTTAACATGGAAAGATGGATGGATGGAGGGATGGATGTCTGAGAAAAATGGGACCCCCTTGTTTTGAGAAAGCCGGGATCTGCACGCAGGCAGCTGGGATGATTGTTAGTGTGTATATGTAATACCGTATATGTGCTGGACTAAATCACTGGCCCACCACAAGTTGCAGAATATCCCATAGTTTTAAAGTCGAACTTTCACTTCCTCTGTGATTTGATAATCTAACTCTCACTTCCTGGTTTTATATCTGACATTTCCTGTTTAGCTATGTAATTCCTCTTTCTGGAGCATGCAGGCTTGGGAGGCGGAAACTGGGGATTGTTGTACTGGGTTTGATTAGAAGGAAGTGTGTCCTCTATACACTCTCTCTTTGACCTCAGGAAAACAATTATTGTCTCCCTCCAGCCCTTGGCCTCCTGTCACTTTGCTCCTCGTTTTATTTTTCTTTTTATGACTTGGCCTCTTCATCAATGTTGCAGCAATTGTACCGGAGTACCCAATTGTAATTGAGTTCTTACGACATTGTTACTTTGCAAATTCGCAATTACATGGTCCAAGGACAATTTTATCAGCTCGCCAGCCGGTCAGTGTCATCCTCTTATTGCGTTGCTTAAATTTGTCAGTGTAATGTTTAAACTGGACCTTGCTTTGTCTCAGCGATGTCTTTATTATTCCACAATATCTAAAACGGCACAATTGTATCAATATGAATCTGCATACATATTATTGAATTATGCTGCTGCAAGAATGGGTTTTTCTTATCTGATAGCATGCAGCCCTAATGTATCACGGTACATTGCTGTTTATCTGAGCACTTCTACATCCAGCAGCTGAGCCATAATCCACTCCAAATACACTTTGACTCTGCTTTAACCACAAATAGGATTTAGAAAAATAACATTGTGATTAATGCATGCTAACTACATAATAGAACTTAGAAATGTAATTAACGGTAACTTCCTGCACCTAATTGGTATAGTTGTGTTATTCATTAGTTTCCACCGAGGACAAAATATGGGATATTAGATGCATATTAAGGGGCATTACTTTTTGATGTTAGGAACACAGCTTAAAGAGCAGCATTTATTATTTATTGTCTCTTTTGTTTTCACTCGGGATTGCAGCAATGAATACAGCAATAGAGTTAGTTCTACCATAAGCCTTCACCATGGCAAAGCTCTCTGATTTGATACTGACGCTCATCATGACATGGCACAGCTGAAAAAAGACTGACAAACTGACTGATACAAATATTCTCTCTCTCTCTCTTTCTCTCTCTCTCCTCTCTCTCTCTCTCTGCTTCTCTCTCTCTCCCATGTACCACGATAGGGAAGGCTATGGGGGAGAAGGGATGGTACTGGAGTATTAATAAGATGGTTAATAAATAGTTTACGTGGCTGTATTCAGCATGTGCTACCAGATACTGAGGCTGTAAAGTGGGGCAGGTGATAAAGCCTGGCTATGCACTCCTGAAATGTGCTAAGATGGTGGTTTTCAAAGTGCGGCCTGGGAACCCCCAGGGGTCCTTCGGGTTTCTCAGCGGTGTCCTCAACAAAATTTGGAATAGTTTAATTTCACTATAATGTGATTCACTAGAAACTGTTTTGGAAGAAAATGCATGAGTGACATGCTTTAATCTCATCACTGAATGCATTTGTCAGTGTTAAAGAATGACATCTAGACTATTTAATACTGAACACAGACCGAAATCTTTTCATATCAGGATCCCTAGGGCAAAATCACTTCAAATAGGGTTGTGCAGCTTAGTGAAAGTCGTCTTAGGAGTTGAAAAGTTGAAAAAGATGAAAAAGTTTGAAAAGCGAAGACCCTCTCCTCCCTTTACTCTGCCTCAAATGCAGCACATAGGCATCCTCTGCACGTGTTTATTGGCCAGTTGGATGTGTGAAGGTTGACTATTAGTCGACTACCAGTGAAGAAGCTGAACCAGGATGAGAGGAAGAGGAAGATGACACGCATGGTCTTTGCTGAAAGCTTCAATTTGAACCGACAGACTTTTTGCAGTGACCTCAAACAATAAGACATCTGCATTCTAATCTTCTCTCCATTTGTTGAATTATGAGCAGAGAGAACTTAGTGAAGTTGGTTTGGAACAATAAACATGTGCTTGTTTTGTTTTGTTTTGTTTTTTTTCTCTTTTTAAACAAAGTTCTCATTTGCGTTCCATGAGTTGGAGAACAGTGCTTGTGTGTGTGTGTGTGTGTGTGTGAGGGTCGTCAAGACAGATTGACCATGCATGCTGGTGGAAGAAAGTAAACATAGGTGACAGAAGGACTGCAGCTTTCAGGTCAGTGCGGTCAACAAGCAACACTGCTCACCAGGTCCTTCTCCTATTGTTTAATTCAGTCACCACACACTAATAGCACATCATATATTCCATATAAAGGTACACACAGTATGGACAACAGCTGGCCACCTGTTCCATGAACTTGTCTATATTAAAAGAATTAAAAGGGTAAATAGAATGCTAAGTTATATACATGAGTTTACAAGAGGAAAACTTTCTCCCATTTTCTTCTTGGAAAACCCTTTGGAAAAAAAAAAGTTGCACTAAATTTGTGAGTTAAAGTCGAGTTAAATAAAATCAGGCCTTGAATAGTCATGCCAAATGTAGCTCATCTAAATTCTTAAGTAAGTAAGCAGGTTTCTCCCTGATGGTGTGACTTTATAACACACGCAGCACACACACACACACACACACACACACACACACTGTCTCACTTCCTCCAGTCTTTTGTCACCTGCTCCCACAAATTTGTCCCATACAGGACAAGGGCAGGACAGTGGCCTGATGGGAAAATGGGAAGCAGGCTGTCATCAGGCTAACAGGGCACCACAGTCCACTAATCAGATCAGGAAGTAATGTGTGTGTGTGTGTATGTGTGTGTGTCTCAGAGAGAGAGGGAGAGGGAGCATGTTAGCATGGGTGTCCCTTCTTGGAGCCATCAACGGGCCTTTCCGGGTCCGTGTGTGCTGCCGTCTGAGCGTGAGTCAACGGCCCGTAGACGAGGGTAAATATTTAGCTCCAGAGGAAACATGTATTTCCCCTCCCTTGCTGAAGAACAATAATTCCCTCCTTCTCCTGCTCTCCGTCGCTGGTTCTCAGAATAGCAGTAATTATCACACTTCCCTGCATTCATCTCGGGGCCTCATTGTCCCGGGCAGCTAGCCGGCAGGCCCTCCACAAAATAAATAAATAAATAAATAAATAAATAAATAAATATAGGACAGGGAGTTATCGTAATGTCAATTACCAGTCTTTATAATTACACTACGTTGAGTCTGAAATTGATATAAAACACACTGTATTTTTCAAAATGTTGCTTTCACTTCATTATTCATATACAGAAAGTAAAACGTCAGTGAGGCTGTAGTTCTCATACACACAATCAAAAGGCCTTTTTATAGGGATTTTCTGTAAGACGCTCTCTCCTGATCTTCTATACTACTATTACTACTGCCTTGCAAAGACTATTTGTGTGTCCATTTCTAATAATTAGGACTTATAACTGGTGATGGCATTTTTTTTTTTTTTTTTTTTTAGCATTTTTTTTTTTTTTTTTACATTTTATGGCTCTATTTCCCCTGTTCCATTTCATACTCTGGTCTTCTTACAGAGCCATGTTCAACCTTTAAAGCTACACAAGGCAGCTTTACATGCTGGCGGCTCCAAATGACAGTGAAAGGTTCAAATTCAAACTTCAGCAAATTGTGCATCAGAATGCCAAGAAATTGTGGCACATTCATGTTTACTAACCTGGCTGGTATGTCGTTGCTTTATACTAAAGGGACAAGAGAGGAAACAAATTTTACAGTGGTAGGTCCAGCAGTTGCTTAATGCTGTTCATAAGATTAGTTATGGATTTTGCTCCTAAGTTTTGATTTGTCTGTACTATAATGTCCACATCCAGCATCAGAATTTCATTTGGGTGGTCTCAGAGTCTCAGGTAGAGGAGGAGGGGCCGTTCTTCACTGTTGCCACTCTGTCATTTATGTTGATAAAAAACATGTATTTTTGCATAAAACGCTTGCCTGGTGTATCTATAAAGTTACACTAGCTGTTGGCTTCTCCACCGGGAGAGGAGAGCAAGCTATCAGCACTGCTTTGCCGTCTTTTATTGAGAGCTTTTCACAGTCAGCCCTGCTCCAGTACAACATAATGCAACCATTTTGCACTCCTTACATGCCAAATGCAGATAAAAAGTGATAGAGACAACGAAAGACAGAAATGGAGGCAAAGACAGAAAGAGAGACAGGAAAAAGGTTTAGTGATAGAGCAGATAGAGAGACAGAAAGAGAGATGAGGTTCAAGTGGTCCGTTTCCCATGCCATCTGTTCAGTCAACCTGAAGTGGTGCGCTTACACACACACACACGCACACACACACACACACATCCCATCTTCCACCTCTGTACATACTGCTTCCTCCACCTCTTTTGAGAGAGTTAATTGCACAACCTGATTCACACTCACACATTTTCAAAAAACACACAGTAACAGGATAGAGGCCTCACCTCAGTCGCTATTGTCATCTTTACTTTATCAGCTGATTGTTTGCGAAAGAAGAAACTTAATCGCTGTTTGTGAGGAATATAAAATCAATATCATGCGCCGTCAAAAGAGGTTGTAAAGACAGCAAAAGCATTCCATTTTGAATAAATATCTCCCCTCCATAACAATCAGCACATTGATTGGAAAGCCAATACCGCTCAGCTGGCTGCCTAACGGGAGGGACGAGAGACCGACCAATAAATGATCAGAATTAATGTTGATTTGATGTGACTGAACCAATCAACACAGGCTGATGAGCGGCCAGGACGGGTTGTGGGGACTGTGACAGGATCAGAGCAAGCGCATGAGACATGCAGCCGTCACATGCACATGCACACACACACACACACACATGCATGCATGTGCGCGGGCCAGGCACAGACACACACATGCACACACACATTAATTTCTAAGAGATACTTGATTCTGACAAGCTGATAAATCAACATCATAAAGCTATACTGTCTCCTTGCGCAAATGCACTGCACACACACACACACACACACACACACACACACACACACTCCACCAGGGAAAATATCATCTTATTTACAATAACCTGACACTTCACTGTGGGGTAAAAATGGTAATAGATTCTTGATGACAAATAAAGAGAGTGAGGAAGAGACAGAGGGAAAGGGAGAGAGAGGGAAACAAGGAAGGGGTCGACAGAGAGGGGAGCGATGGGTGTTTTCTTGGGAAGCTGCATTTTTTAGTGTGCATGTTGATCCTGTTAGGCGGAAATGCAATAACAGATACGTAGGTCTGCTCCATAGGAAGAAAGACCCACCCAACTCTTTCTGACTACCTTCTATTTATCATCCGCACATGGACTGTCGCTGGAAAGAATATATTGCTTTAAAAAGTCGCCAGCGTAATAGCATTGATGTAATTTCCATAAATTTTCATCGGGAGTTTGATATTTTCTTCATCGGCGAACAACATAAACTATTTAAAGAGGATGCTGGTGTGGCAAACTTTTCCTCCCGTCCTTAGATTTGCTTTTGGATATTCTCTGGTGATGGATACTGTAGGAGTCAGTGTAGGAGGGATACACATATTGGGCAGCTAGAATAATAGCACACACTGGGATGTTGCACACGTACACACACACGTACACACACATGCACATGTGCAAAAGTACACCTACTACAGATGGGATAAGCCTCACCCTAATTTTTGTTCCATTCATAAATCATTTACTTTAATTATTATATCAAACTCTTTTAAAAGATGAACGGCCTATTTAGAAAATTTGTACTGATTAATCATCAAACGGCCATTCCTCCAGATATTATTGATCAGACCGATGTTCGTGTCCCATGTCGCATTCGTTGATAAGTGTGTGATTTGTGTTGCGTTTGTGTGCAGTACAAATCGTTTCACTGTGTTGTCTCTGATGCATGATGCATAACAGGTGCACATTCTGTAATTAGTTGATGTTACATACATATTATTAACTGATTGCTGGTAAAAATGATAAAAATTTAGCATGAACTGGGTAGGTGCTGACAGTAAAAGCCACCAGCTCAGTATGAAGCAGGCTGAAAACAGTGCAGCAGGACTGTATTGTATCACCATCAAAGACCTCAGTCCCGGAGAATGTCATTATCTCTCTACAAGCATCTATGTCCAGATGGCCCCCCAACCTGCTGCTACCACCACCAACAACAGACCCTGTTTGTCGTGTGTGTGTGTGTGTGTGTGTGTGTGCCCATATTCATGTGTGTGTTTGTATGCATTGTAGTCAAGTAAGCAGGACCAGTCAAATTTGATCCAAGTAAGGAATATTGCCAAATTTAGACTGGTATTGTGTTTCGGTGATACTGAGAGACTACCAGGCAGTGGCATTGCTCCAGACTGTATGAAATGCTGCAGCAAGGCTTTGACCAGGACAAAGCTATGGTGAAGGGACCACAGAAAACCCATTTGGGCATTCTTATATTGCTTTCCTGTCAGTTTTGAAATAGAACGATTTTAATGTGAACTTGTAAGGGTCATCAAGGCCTTGCCACTCGCTGCATTTCTGACTTTTTAACCCCTTATGAGCCTGAGAGGAGCCATAGGTCTCCGGAATGGCTGCCATGGCTGTTCCCAAATCCAGGCTACAGAGAAAAGGCGGCTATTACTGTCAGGGCTC